>CATIWR010069716.1:0-34601 GCA_949677035.1 Omphalea diandra
ATATATATATATATATATATATTATAGTTTTTTAGTAAAGAATTTGGTAATAGTTGAGAATCAAGTGGATGGAGAATTCTTTTTCATTAATTTCTCAAATACTTTTAATAATAGCATCCCAAAATTGAAGAATGGCCTAGAAAGATTGATAACTTTGATAACCATAATAATTGGGTTTATTCTCTTATTAGGTCTGCTATTAATAACTTTCTTAAACTTGCCTCCTCCTTCTGTACTACTTCTTAGCATCCAAATCTAGTTTATATACTTTCACTATTAATTGATGTAAATCCTCAAAAGTTTTTAATGGCATGTACTTTAAGCTAGTGGATATCCCTAATAGTGCCACTTTATCACCAAATTCACCTATTCCTTTTTTAAATGTTTGGCCCTCGTTTTTTATAGATAGCTTTTTCCATCTTATTAATTAGTCTATAAAGTACTCTCTTATCTTCTTCTTTGAATCTTCTAAATCTTTTTAGGTGACCTCTAACTAAGTGTGATAGGTATACTATACTTTGGAAAGCCCTAACTAATTCTTTTTGATATTCTCTAATAGATCGAAGTTTGTTATAATACCAAGATTTAGGTGGCCCTTTTGAAGGTAACACAAACAACTTCAACATTTATTATAAAAACACATTGGTAATTCTCATTGACAAAATATACGACCAAAAATGATTCTTAGGATCCCACATCTCTGTGAACTTGGCAATATTAAACTTATGTGGTAAGAGTTCATGCTGAAATGTCGATAACTTATTCAAATCATCATTAACCATCCCTTTAGAGTTCAAAGTCTTATATCTTCTCTACCTTCCTCATTCCCTCTGCAACCTAAGGATCATCCTTCTTTTGTTTAACAACCTTCTTGATAGCTCTTTCTGCTAATCTCATATCTTTTTTTCTAGCTTCTTTCTAATGTTCATACCTTCTTGATAACTCTTTCTACTAATCTCATATCTTTTTTTCTAGCTTCTTTCTAATGTTCATACCTTCTTGATAGCTCTTTCTGCTAATCTCATATCTTTTTTTTCTCGCTTCCTTCTAATGTTCATACTCTCTCATCCTATATGGTTCATCTTTAACTAGGATTAGAGGTGTAGTTGGTAAAGGATATATGGGACCTTTCACTTTTTCCCACACCACTAGATTAAACATTATTGTCTTATTCAAAGTAATTAATACAACTTGATAGAAAACATTTTAGCACATATTTTAGGTTATTAGTTTGAAGTTTTTCTTATTTTTATAGTGCTTTTTTAAAATTATAAATTTTTTGTTTCTTTTACGTTTGCATCAGAATTTTTCAAAAAAAGACTTTAAATTATGATTTATAACAGTGTTTCATGGCCAATGCTTTGGACCATGCATTGACTAATAGAGTTGACTAGTCAGCAATAACATATTCGTATTTAGCAAATTGCACGTGGACCGTAGCATGGATCATGCTTCAAGCCATGTAAGTCGTGAGATCCATATTTTAAAGATTATTTCAATTCGCTTTTTAAAAGGAGGTACATGAACTATTCCAACAAAAAAAAAGATTTGGGTCGAAAATGAGCAGCTTTAAGGGATAAAAGTGGATCCAACCTTTACACCTAAATTTAAAGAAGATTTTGTGAATATTAAAGAGGTTTCTCTTAGGGTTTTTATTGATTTTGTTTTGTAAGACTCTTTCTTTGGAAAAATTCTTATCGTCAAATTAATGAATTCTTTCTTCTCTTGTTCTTTTCCTCTTTCCACGTTGAACTAATTTTTTAATTTTAGTGATTAGGGTGAAAGCTCAATACTTATTTTACGAATATATGAAGAGTTTTTCCTTTAATTATATTGGGTGTCTTGATTTAATTTGCTAAAGTTAAATTGATCTTGTCTGTATGATGACTATATATATATGCAATGCTTGAGACTCTAGATGGTGCAAAAGTGGAAGTCTAATGTTAGTCCTAACATATTGAATTAAGATAATGAGACCATAAAAGTAAGCTTCACTTGTAGAGATATTTAAGGATTATTCATAGAACTTAATGTATTGTTATTCAATTTTGTGACCATGAAAGTAGGAATAATTTCAGTAAGAATAGACTCAATATTGTTTGAGAGAAAATATTGAAAAATTTAGGAAAATCCATCTTCAAGAACAACTTGACCACAATTTAAGCAAAACCCTTGATAAATTTATGGAATGGTATTGTGGTAGACCCAAATTCCCTATAAATCATTTGCATAAGAGTTTCTTCTAATTTAATTTCAATTTTATTTAATTATTTTTGTAATTTCAAATTTTATTTATTTTTCTCTCATTAATTCATTTGCTAGATAATAGGAAAATTAAGACTTTGTTGGTACTTGTTTGAATAAATCCTTGTGGAAATAAACTTTACTTATCATTATATTACGTAAGTGATTTGTGCACTTAAAGAGTTACACACATAACAAGTTTTTTTTAGCGCTATTCTAAGGATTGATTTGTCATAATATCATTTCATTTAAGATTTCTATTAATCTAGTTTTTAAATTTTGTTTATTTAATTTTTGTATGTTTAATTGTGTTTATTTCTTTTGATAGTTGAAACATTTAGTGTATGTGACATTTAAAAAGCATGGAGTCATTTGAGTTTGATCCTAAAGGTGTCTAGATCGTGGCTTACCAAATTGGTTGATAGTCCAAATCTTCTATAATGGGTTTAACCATTCTATTCACATCACTATTGATGCTACAGTATGAGGTGCACTCATGGAAAAATTAACTAATGAAGCTTATTCATTGTTAGAAGAGATAGCTTTAAACAACTATTGATGGGCAAGTGAAAGAAGGATAACATGCAAGTTATGGGTGTTCATGACATTGATGCCTATACCATGCTAAACGCCAAGGTGGATGCTTTTACAAAGAAACTTGAAAGAGTGAGTGTACATGTAATTAATACCCCATCGTTGAATTATGGATGGTGCAGGGGAGGACACATGGGTACGAATGTCAAGTGAGGAGCTCTTTTCTTTAAAATTCAACTGAGCAAGTGTAATATGTCTCTAACTTTAAAAGGCAATGCAACAATCTCTATTCTAACACCTACAATCCCAAATGGAGGAATCATCCCAACTTTTCATAGAGCAATTAAGCCAATCAAGCTAAGCCTTCTCATCCTCTTAGATTTCCTCAAGGACAAAGGAGAAGCAAACGTGGGACATGCAAAAGTTTTAATTGACAATTTTGAAAAGGTAGAGACTAAGCTAAACAAAATTGACAAGCTTGAAGTAGGGGTAAATTAAATTGAATAACATAACTGAAACTTGGAGATGCAAATTGGCAATTGGCTAACACTATCAATATAAGAACACAAGTTACATTCCATAATAAGACTAAAATAAAACGAAAAGAGCAATTGCAATTCATTTACTTTAAAAAATGGCATGGAAATACCCAACCCTTCAGTTAAATGTAAGGCAAAAGGTGAGAAGGTAACCCTTAAAACTCATGAAGATACCAAAATTTTAGTCTAAGAAGGTGATACATCAATCTAAATTCCATTCAAGATGAGAAAAACAATGTGAAAAAAGCTAAACGAGAAGAAGAAGGCAAGCCTCCTTTGGTAAAACCTTATATTCCACCCATTCTTTTTCTTTTAACTTTGAAATTGCGTAAGTTAGATAAGTAATATGCTAAGTTCTTGGAGATTTTCAAGCACTTTCACATTAATATTCCCTTGGCTGAGGCCATAGCTCAAATTTTAAAATATGTTAAATTTCTCAAGGATCCTTTGTCTAATAAGAAGAAATTAAAGTAATATCAAACCATAGCTCTCTTAGAGGAGTTTTGTGTAATCATCCAAAATTAGCTTCCACTAAAGCTTAAAGATCTAGGGAGTTTCTCTGTTCCATGCTAAATTTTTAATTATAAATTTGATAGAGTAGTATGTGATTTGTGTGCTAGTATAAGTCTAATACCTCTTTTTATTTGTAGGAAATTAAATCTTGGTGAGATTCAACTAACCATGATGACATTGCAACTTGTGAATTGCTTTATTAAATACTTAAAGTGGTGTAAAAAGTTTTCATGCAAGTAAGGAAGTTTTACATACCAATGGATTTCGTTGTGGTTAACATGAATGCATATGTAAACATGTCATTAATCCTTGAAAGACCAGTCTTAGAAACCGTAGGAGTTATAATTAATGTGAAGAAAATGCACCTTAAATGGGAGAATCAATAGGCTTCAATGTTTTCAAAGGAATAAAATAGTCTTCTTCCATTGAAGATAGTAATAAGGTTGATGTGGTTTGTGAGCTCATTTAAAAGGTGTTGGACTATTGCACCAAGAAAGGGGGTTAAATTGGTGGGAGATTTTAAAAAATTTAATTGAAGGGTAAAATGTTTAGAGAGTTAAGGAGAAGAGAAAATAAATACAAGACATTTATAGTTGTTCAGGTCTTAACAAACCCTACGTCCAATCCCCAATTCTACATAATTGGGTATTCCATTCAACTAAACTGGTGTTTCCAAGCTCACACATAACTTATATGATTTTGTGTTTTATGGCTCACACACAACCCTTATAACTTGTGTTTTTAAGCTCACACAAAACCTTTCACAAGTGTTTTGGATAGGCTTACACTTCAACCTCTTATAAGAGTTTTGGAAGCTAGACTAACTCTCAACCTACTTATAAAGGTGTTTAATGCTTACACCAATGAATCAATAACACGTAAAGAAGAGTAAGAAGAATGAGTAGCAAATTGAGAAGAGTTTTGTTACAATAAATAGAATTCTCTTGCATTTACATCAATTTAGTGGAGTATTTATAGCCAACATCCACCAAAGAGACGTTACTCAAAAACTATCCCAAAATCTCCAAGTTGTGCTAGGTAGATTTTGCATTAAATGTTTGTCAGGTGAAAGTCGTGGTTTCGATTTTTCAATTTACATCGAGGAGCTGAAAATTGTGACAGAGAACCTCGTTCTCTGTTTAACAGCTAGTCCACGTGTCCTTCATCCATTAGTTGTCCATGAAATATAGCCTGTGCGTTTAACTAAACACTTAAAAGTCGCAGTCGTGCTTGAACTTTCTCTTAGGAAAACACTAAAAAACAAATTACACACATGATGCATGGGCCGTGTAATGGGCCATACAAGAGCCTAATGGCAACGTTGTGTAGCTAGCCAGGAGTTGAATTGTTAGTTTCATCAATTTAAATCATGAAGATTTTGCATGAGCCATGCTTTGGTCCATGCAGACGTCATATGCTAGCTCACTTAAACACTTATTTTTCCCCTTATAATCCTAACACACTTCAACCCCAAACTTTATTCACAGTCGCTACATCTCTTCTAAAAACCTACCTACTTTCTCTCTTCCCTAAAAAAAAACACACCCAAACCCCATCATGACCATCACCATTAAAGTTGCAAAAAGAAAGATAACCAGTTTTTTGGCCAACTCCTTTTTGAAAATGCAAAAAGTCAAAGTCACCATATAATAGAGTGCTTCGATCAAAATTTGCAAAATCAATTAGTTGCCTATTTTTGCACAATTGGGATTCCAACAAAATCCTCCAACAACAAATTGATGATCTTTAAATTTAGTTTCTTTTCTTTTTATTTCTTTTAAATTTGAAACAATTAATATGACATTTTTTGAACTGTTATTTTGAGGATTGTGAATTCCAAACTATTGTAAGTTTAGAATTGGTAATGAGGTGTCTAGTTAAACTATTATTTTGGATGTCTTGTGTTGTAAATTTTGTAAAGCTATCCTAGTTATAGTACTTTTACAAGTTAGTTATTTCTTAAATTAGCATATTAGTTAATTGGATGAATGGGTTTTATTGACTACTAGTTTATTTAATTATGAATGAAGTTGTGAAAATAGATGTTTTAGGCATTTAGATTATGATTTTATTCAATAATTGTGTTTTTAATGAATGTGAGTGTTTTATGTGGATGGGGATTGTTTGTGATTACTGAAAATTCAGATAAATTATTGTGCAAGTGTTTGTGTGTTTGCTAAAATTTTTTTAGAGTATTTGACTACTACAAGCATGTTGTTTAGATTAACTTCAGTAGTGTGACCCGTGGCATGGCCTACGCACCTCTGTTAGGATCTATTTTATGAAAAAAAAACTATGTTTGATATTTTGCACTAATCTAATGTATGTTGATTCATTGATGAAAGCAAGGTTAAATTGCAACAACATAATTTTGTGGAATAGACACTTTCAGGCATCAAAATGGCACTGAATCATGTATGAATCATATAAAAAGGGGATAACTTTTGCTTTTTATCATTGGAATTGAATTTTTTTTAAAAAAAAACATTGAGAACAATGTTTCATTTAAGTTTGGAGGAGGGATTCGAATTAATTCTTTCAATCTTTCATTCTTTTATAAATAAGAAACTTGATTTATTCTTTTATTCTTGTGGTTGGGATTCATTCAAATTGTCAAAAGAAAATTTTGATTTATTGATTTGATGATTTAAATGGTTTATTTTCTTTTTGAGCAAGTTGTTTGCTCTAAAAGCGATATAAAATTAACTTGAAAGTGATCACTTCATACTTTGTGAATTTCCTTGAGAACAATGTTTCATTTAAGTTTGGAGGAGGGATTTGAATTAATTCTTTCAATCTTTCATTCTTTTATGAATAAGAAACTTGGTTTATTCTTTTGTTCTTATGGTTGGGATTCATTCAAATTGTCAAAAGGAAATTTTGATTTGTTGATTTGATGATTTAAATGGTTTATTTTCTTTTTGGGTAAATTGTTTGCTCTAAAAGCGATGTAGAATTAACTTGAAAGTGATCACTTCATACTTTGTGAATTTTTGGATTTTGGAATGCTTGTAATGGATCTATGTATGATTACCTTGTTGGGATGTTTAGACAATAGAATAAGCTTGATAAATATTGTAAGTAATTTCTTATTTAAGTTGATTAAGAAATTTGCTTGAACTTAAATCATTACACCTATGAATTGATTGCTTGTTTAAATTCAAGTTTAAGCATGTTAGTATGTTAAAATCATTTTTACTAATAAGAGATACAATCTTTTAATGTGAAATATTAATTTACACTTGATTAAGGAAATGATTCAGATATTCCTTGTGTCTACCCATTTAGCCTTATCCATGCGTATATTATTTTTATCATTTGCACCCTTTTTTAGCCTTGAAATACACTCTAAAAGTGTATATAAGCTTTTCTTTTTTTTTTTCTTGGTCTCTTTTAACATTGTTACCATATAACCTATTATCATGATCTGCCCACCAAGAGAATTTTAGGATTGAAATTTTTAAGTGGCACAAGAAATTCTTTTATGTGTGTTGAAAAAGTGGGATTCCACTCTTGTATGTGTATTTGAGTATATTTGCAAATGTTTGATATGTGGGAAGAAGTATTAGAAGAGTGTAAGACTTGTATCTATGCAATTGTTGGTTATTTGGGTACTTTGTTTAAAAAAAGAAAAATAGAGCAAAAAAGAAGAAAAAAATTGAGAACTACTAAGTTCTTTTATAGTTTTAATGATAGAATTATTTGGAGCTTACAATTTTATGTGAGAACTATTATTTTAAAAATGTGCTATTGAGGTTTATGAACTTTGATTATTTAAGTGACTGTTGCGAAAGAATAAAAAAAGGAAAGTGACCTAGATATGTGGAGAATTTTTAAGAATTAGTGTCACTTGATTATTTTCATTCTTGGAGTTCTCTTATTTGTTCATTTTTATCCTTTTCTATGGAAAACCATTTTTCCCTTTAGCCATGTTACAAGCTAATAATGCCCTTTTGATCATTGATGAGGTGTGTAATTACATTATTGAAGGTTGATTGTGTGTTCTTGCCTATGAAATTATATATATCATTGTTTGAGGAAGAGGTTTGACAATGCTAACATGTTTTTTATTTGTTTTTAAATTGCATCGAAAGTGAAAAAAAATTTATTATGGTGGTTGTTTTTTTGGTTAATTTATAATTGAAATTACTTGCAAGATTTGGAGAGTGAATTTCAATGTTATAATTTTCTTGTAAGTTAATTATGTTAGTACGTTATGGAGCTTTCTAAATTCAAAAATTCTAATTTGTGATCTTAAAAGCTGTTTTGTTTATTCTTTCTTTTGCTTGAGGTTAAACAATTTTTCTAGTTTAGAGGAATTTGATAGGAACAATTTTAGTGCATATTTTAGGTTCTAAGTTAAGATTTTTTCTTTTTTTATATCTAATATTTTTATTTTGAAATCAATAAATTTTCTATTTCTTTTATGTTTGCACAATAATTTTTTAACAAGGAGTTGACATTGTGATTTCTAGTGTTGTTGCATGGCCCACGTTTTAGACCATGCATTCATCAACAAATTTGACTAGTTAGTCGTAGTAGATTTTTATTTAGCAAATTACACGTGGGTCGTGGTATAGGCCATGTAAGTCATTAGATCTAGATTTTAAATATTATTTTAGTTCACTTTTTAAAAGAAAAGACATGATCTATTCTAATAAAAAAAAAGACTTAGGCAGAAAAAGAGTAATTTTAAGAGAGAAAAGTGGAACCAATCTCTACACCTAATTTTGAAGATTATTTTTGTGAAGATTGAAAAGCTTTCTCTTAGGGTTTTCATTGATTTTATTTAGCAAGACTCTTTCTTTGGAAAAATCCTTCTACTCAAATTGATGAATTCTTTTTTCTCTTGTTCTTTCCTCTTCCCATGTTGAATTGATTCTTTAATGCTAGGAATTATTTCATGAATATATGAAGAGATTTTGTTTAACTATATTGAGTGTCTTGATTTAATGTGTTTGAGCTGAATTCATCTTATGTGTATGATGGCTGCATAAATGTAATGCTGGAGACTCTAGATGATGGAACAAAAGTGAAAGTTTAGGGTTAGTCCTAACACATTAAACTAGAAGATTGAGACAATAAAAGTAGGTTTGACTTCTAAAGATATTGAAGGATTATTCATGAAACAGAATGCATTGTTATTGAATTTTATGACTGCAAAAGTAGGCATAGTTTTAGTAAGAATATACTCAATATTTATTGAAAGAGAATATTGGAAAATTTAGGAAATCCATCTTCAAGAACGACCTTATCACAATTTATCCAAAACTTTTGATATATTTATAGAATGGTATTGAGTTGGACACTGAATTCCCTAGAAATCATTTGAATAAGAGTTTATTCAAATTTAATTTTTAGTTTTGTTTAATTGTTTTTGTAATTTTAATTTTGTTTATTTTTCTCTCGATAATTCAGTTACTAGATAATAGAAAAATTAAGGCTTTATTGGTACTTGTGTGAATCAATTCTTATAGGAATGAACTTTACTTATCGTTATATTACTTGAGCAATTTGTGCACTTATAAGGATTGCATACCAAAACACAATCTCACATACTTATTATCTAATCCTAACAAATATCACCTTTTATATCATCTTTCCTAATTTTAACATTAGCCTCTTAACTTTTGTGTCCTGACTATGCTCTTTTAACATTTTTGGGTTTGAATAAGTTGATTGTTCTTCTAAGTTAGATGAAATAATTTTCGTTACTAGGCAAGACTTTTTACATCCTTAAAAAATGGATAATGATTTTGGTCCTACTATTATGGCTATCAAAAAAAGGTTATTACCATGATGCATTAATAAAGTATTAAACATGCATTCATTAATGAATGAATGAATAATATGTATAATGAGCACTATGCCTTTCACCCTTATTTCTCTCACACACATAGGTTTGAAGGCTCTATCTTAAAACATTTGATCAATTGAATTAACAATAAGGGGCATTCATATTTCCAAGTCTAGATGGACAAGACTTTCATAATGGTGAGTCCAAATTTATGAAAACATGATTTCAATACTAAAAATATATGTCTTTTATAGGAAATTCAATAGCTTTTCTCTTTTTAGTATTTTTATCTTTATATTCTCTTTATAAGGAATTTCAAGGCATATGCTTTGAGTTTTCATCATGTGTTCACACTTTTAAACTTAAACCTTTATAAAGTCAAATAATGTAAACAATAGTGTATCCTATGTTAATGTGTTATAGCTCCCACATGGGATATCTTTGAGTATTCATCATGTGTTCACACCTTTAAACTTAAACCATTATAAAGTCAAATAATGTAAATAATAGTGTATCTTAAGCTAATGTACTATAGCTCCCACATGGGATATCTAGGATAAAAGGTTATTAAAGAACATGGTCTTACAAATAGAAAGGTGATTTGATTTCCTTAAGGCAGAAAGTAGAGAAGTTGAAATGGGAGAGTAGGTTTTATGTCCCTAAACCTATAGTTAATCAAAAGTTTTAAGTAAAATATGGGGATGATCAATTTGTAGTGGCTCTACCAGCTCAGACATGCAGTTGTTGAGGGTGGACACTAAGTGACATTCCTTCTATCCATGTCATATCAAGTATCCATTGGATGAAACACATCGTTGAAGATTATGTTAATGTATGCTACAAAAAAAGAAATGTATTTCAAAGCTTATAATTGGCTACTTGAACCTATAAAAGGCTCAACAATATGGCTAATGATAGCTAAAGATCTTATTAATCCACCTTCATTCAAGAAGATGCTTGGGAGATCTAAGATAAATAGAAAAAAGTTACTTGATAAGAGAGTAACTAAAGATCCCAATAAGTTAACCAATCATGGAGTAAGGATGCACTGTGAGCTATGCTTTTATTATGGACATAATAAAAGAGGATGTCCACTGAAGAATAACCCCTTCTTCTATTAACTGAACAATCAAATCATGTAATATGTATGCATTTTTTTTCCAATTTGTACATGAAAATGATATAATAATAACATTTATTATTGTTATTATTGACATAGAGAATTAAAAGAAGAAGTAGAGACAAATCTCAAGAAATGCCTCAAAGTCGTATATCTAAAGTTGGAGATAATATTAGGCCTTCCAATGAGAATGTAGGAATTGGACCTTCAAACATAAAGCTAATAAATATGAGAGTAGATAAGTAAGTGATGAGAATATAAAGATATTAGGTTGATTCAATAAGTTATTTGAGGTTATGTTGTGTTTTACTGTTGTTTTGATATGTTTGAGGTTATAATGTGTTTTGTCATTGTGTGACTAGGCAAGGAAAGGTTATAGTTTATGTATATCTACTAATATAGGAAATATGTATCTTAGGTTCAACTTTTACTTAACTTTTACTTTTAGTAGATTTACATTTGTACTCACTGTATAAATATGGATTATGTAATATCTATTGACTAATAATGTGTTGCATATGCCTAAGGAATGAAATATGAGGTTTATAAATGGACCAAGACAAGTAATAGCAGTAACAAGAAAAAAGAAAGTATCAGCACCAACAAATAAGGTAACAATGTTTAAGGAAACAATAAGTCAAAACACATATCATACTATCAAAAGAGAAAGAGCTACTTCAAGCTATAATCCAAAAAGGTCAACTTCAAATATCACGTACGGTTATAAGTAAAAACACATCTTTGTTAATCCATGAAGGCAAACATGTATTGCCTAAACTACAAAACAAGTTTAAAATTTGTTATAAAGATGTTGAGAGTTACCTTAAAACATACTTGGTTATTAAAGTATTTTTTAACAAGGTTGTTTAAGCATATTTTATATTTTTATCCACATTAATAATGTGAATTTGCCATAGAGCATATTTCTTATTTGCTGACAAGGATGTTTTTAAGTTATATGGCTTTTTTTTTTTTTGTTCACATTAACAATGGTAATATGGTTTACAGTAATGTGTCAAATCTAAGACCATACTTCATATTACAAAGTTATGGATGTCTTCTTTTAGTTGATTTCATTACTTATATATAAGAAAAAAGAAGCGTCAAATCTTGTAAATGTCCTACATAGACAATTAGTACATTATACAAAGGAGTTTATAGGGTCCAAGTGCCCACTACTGCAAGAGCACTTCAAAATCAAACTTTCATCACATACTCAACAAAAACAAACATTAATACATCCTGATTCCCTACCTTCCTCCTTTAAGTAATTCCCTACTAAATATATTTCACATATGGCTTAAACAAAAATAACCCAATAATAAAATAATATTCAATCTTATAAAACTCCCTGCTTCATTTTATTCTTGTTAATACTTCTAGTGTTCTTTTTAGCTTACATTTCAACAAATGCATTTCTTCCTCCAACTTTTTATTCTCCTTACATGTAACGTTATGATTAGATTTGTCCCTCATCCTTTATATATTTGCATTTAAATGCCTGAGCATAATAAGCAACAACATAATCCTTTCATTTACCTAATCATCATAACATCTAAAATAGATACAACAGGTTCTCGTCACTAATAATCCCATTCAAACATTAATAAACAAATAATAACCACAAAACTTATACAAATTGATATGTGGAAGTTGCTTAAAATTGTACTTGATGTGCAAACATCCCTAAAGTTATGTTCTAGATTTCTACAGTATGGGAAATCACAAATGAGCTAGGTTACCACAATGACAAAAAGCTCACCTATCTACTAGTAAGGTAGGCATGAGCATTTACATGGACATTTTCATTGATTGTGGCCTTCATTATTGAGCATGACAAACTTTTTTTTTATTCATAACATAGAGGGATAAAAAGTGTACATTTTCATGTTTAAATCAATTATGCCACCTCATAATTCTAGCTCATCATGCCACATCAGACAAAATAGCTAGCTCATTAAGACACATAGGATGTGGCACATGCCCTTTGAAGCCTGGATAGAAATGAAACAAATCAAAATCATGCTGGACCAAACTAATACGTTTTGAAGTTAGGGGTAAAACTAAAAAAATGAGTAAAGTTAGGGAGATAGTTATTTCTGAAGATTTCTTAGATGCTAGTTTGTTAGTTTGTCAAGCAATTTTGTTTCCAAATTGCATGCCTTGTTCTTCCATTAATCAAAAGTGATTTTTATGAGTATGATGGTGACAATTTCTAATATGTCTTTATTTTTTCAAAAAAAAAATTTATACACCTCAAAATTAAAGAACACTTAAAATAATCCAATTTGAAATTGATTCAACCTAAAGGTGATCTGATCAAAACTTACTCCATCTAAGAATCAATTCAAATTAATTCAACCTTACTAAGTCTGGTGGCTCAATTACATTAACCTAGTTATGAAAAATATTAATTTTTTTATTTTTTAAAATTCAAAACTATGAGTAGTTTGATTTGATTTAAAACTTGAAGATAATGTGAATTTTTTTTATACACTTTGATATAATGACCTAACTCAATCCAACTTATCCATAACTTAAAATGACCTAATTCAAGCTTGTTAAATTTCACCTTTTTTTTCAAACTTTTCATTAGTTATTTTTTATTGTCCTTCCAACTAAAGTTAAGTCTATCAATCTTATAATTCTTGCACGTCGGTGTATTGGTGTTGCTTATATATGACAGTTGAAATATTTCTATTTATATTGCCATTTTCAAAAGTATGAACTTAACTAATGGTAGAATTCTATTAAAATAATTTCTAGGTTACATACTTATATATAATTCAATATGATAATTATAACATATACTATAAATGTTATTGAAATGTACATATGTAAAAATAGTTCTTTTTGCTTGCTTTAATCTATTCCATGAAACAAATATCAAAATTATCTATTTTTTTTATTTTGGATTTTCCTAAATTTTTTAAAGCTTATCCAAAATTAAAAGTTAATGTTGTTAAGCTAGTTGTTAATGTTTGAGTTACTTTTTATAATGTTAGAAGTTAACATTTTAAAATTATAAATCATAAATTAATATCTATATTTTTTTTTATGAATTTTAACTTACTAATTAAGAACCTTAATATTCTTTTAGCCTCTGAAATACTTTACTCTTTTGTAAGCCTTGTGCACTTGTCACACAACACAACATATTAAATTATTAGAGACATATATATTTCCTATGTTTAGGATTTTTTTCCCCTTTAGAAAGTTTCATCCTTGACCTTTGGGCTATGGTTTGTGGCTCATTTTTTTAGGTATTTTCCTCCTCTCTAATCAAATTTTCATCTCATTTGTTCCATATTCCCTAAGTGTCAATGTCAGCTTTGTTTTCTTTAGGTCCTTCTATTGTCCTTATCATGCTCTTTAGGTCTTATTTTCCAACCTTTTTTTTTTCTAAGTGAGTACATTTGAAACCCTTGACTTGTCATTTTTGTTCAGTTTTCCTGCATCTATTTTATGATTTTGTTTTGCTTTTGAAGCCATGTACATGTCTCAATGTTGTAGGGTGTATTTCTAGGAGTAATCTTTATGTCTCATAGTTATTGTCTCTTTTCTTTATACTTTGTGACACTTTGCAAGGTATAATAACACCTTTGCAAGAAATTACAAATAAGGAGAATAAAGAAATTATTGTAATTGATGCAATGAACATTGTAGCTATAGAGAAACAAACATCCTTCTATCTTATTGGTAATGTATAGACAAAGTGATCTTTCAATACATATGGCATACTAGAAACGATGAGGAACTTATAGACGCTAGTGAAAAGTATGGAAGCTTAGGAAATTGAGATAAATCAATTTTTGTTTTAGTTTTATAGCTAAAGAGATAAGAAAAAAATCTTATCAATGTAACCATGGCATTTCGATAAATAAGTTTTGGCCCTCAAAGAGATTGATAGTACAACTTATCCCTCTCAAAAGTAGTTCCATACTATTCCTTTATGTGTTTGCATATATGATATACTAATAATGGTTAAGGCAATGATAATGGTGAAAGTTATTGGAAATAAGATAAGACTATGTTAATGGTTGATCAGGATATAAAGACTCTTCAAAAAATGGGCAGTGGTACGATTCATCTACAAATCAATAAGTGATAAAGTTAGAGGGAATTGGTAGTGGACGACTAAATGAAAAAGTGAATACAAACTTTGACCTTCAAGCTCCAAAACCATATTTACATTCTAGCTCTTTTCTCCTAAATACTATAATCCTAAATCTTATAGACACAAGCAAACGAACTTTTGTGACCCCACCATTAACACCTATTATTAGTACTCCTAAAGACTCAAGCTCATACTCCCATAACACCTCATTTTGCTTTGGCACCAAATCCTAAATTCTTGTGATAGACCAAAACCCATGACCCCACTACTAATAGTAAATGCCACATCAGACTTGTTACCACTTGTAATGATCCCAATTGTAACAAACCATGATACATGCCATATAAACCCATGCAAACCTCCCACATGACCATTAAACAATGACTATCAAAAGATCACCTTAAACCTAAATTGAAACTACATAAGTCTTAAAAAAGGAAGGTACAAGGTTAATGGAAATATTGCCTTGGGGTGCACGAGGGGTACAATCATGCAACATGGATGTAGCAATATGGTGGGCAAAAAAAATGATGATGATATATAAATACAAGATAATATGAGTATGAAAAAATCAAAAGTGGTAAACATGGCAACTACTTTCCAAGGGAATTTCCAAATGGTGGGAGCTAAGTTTCAACCCTACTAAGAGCCATAAGGATTCTATGTTGGAATAATTGCAGGCTTGAGAACTAAGCAACAGTTTGGGTTTTGTATAAGTTATTACATTTTGAAGATCCTTCGGTTGTATTTTTAATGGAAACAAATAGGTCCCATTAGGAAATGGTTGATTTGAATTGTAAATATTTTAGTGTTTATGCTTGCTTTTAGTTTATTATAGAGGAAACAAAAGTGGTAGATAGGTGGGTAGTTTATGGTATGGAATAGTATTATCGATTTGAGCTTGATGACTTTCTCGGATAATCATATTTTAATGATGGTTAATCAATCATAGGTATTTACTGACTTTTATGGATGATCTAAATATGATAAAACGATGACGAAGTTAGGATCTTCTAGAGGCTATTCATGGATCTATCTAAGGTCTAGGGTTATACATGAGTGATTTTAGTGAAATTATGTGATCTTTTGAGAAGAAGGGTGGTAATGCCATATCGAAAGAAATGATGGTAGCTTATAAAGATATAATGGAAATTTATGGCTTGATGGACATAGGCTTTAGTGGATATAATTTTACATGGAAAAATGGTTAAAGTGAGCAAATATCCAAGAAAGGTTGGATAGAGTTCTAGCTAATGAGTCATAGTGTAGTCTTTTCCTCCATTTGTAGGTATAACATCTAATAGATCTCACTATAATCCTTGTCTTAAGTCTATTTATTTTAGTACATCATGTGGATTTAAGGGATGAGGGAGTAAAAGACATAAACAAAAAAATTTTCAATTTTAAAAGATGTAGTTGTTTCATGAGTGAGTTGAGTAAGTGGTTCAAAATAGTTAGAATGATAAAAGGACATGTTGTAGTGGAAAAAAAATCAGGAGATATGGTATGGCACTAAAAAGATGAGATAAAAAGGTGTTTAAGAGTGTGACTAAAACATTAAGCTTACTAAGACATGAGTTATATAGAGTACATGAGCTAGAGCAAAGTGTAGGGAATGTGATTGAAGGAAAATAAATAGAATGGGAGATTTTGAGATTGCTAAAATGGAGGAAGTGATGTGGTGTTAGTGGTCATGGGCCTCGTGGCTTAAGGGTAGGGATTGAAACATAATAGTTTTCCATATGAAGGCAAATCATAGGTAAAGGAGAAATAAAATTAAGCACATACTAATGGGTTGAGGAGGAGGGAGATATTGCAAGGGTAATGATGAAATATTTTAGCATCATTTTTACATATGTTATACTAAGCAATGTTCATAAAGTATTAGATACAATTGAGTCAAACGTTACTCTTGAAATGAACTTTATGTTGTTGAATCCATACATTGATGATGAGGTACATAAAGCCTTGACACAAATGTGTCCAACCAAAGCACTAGGACTTGACAATATATCTCCTTTATTTTACTAGTAACTTTGGCATATTTATCAATAGCGATGTTATTCCGACCATTCTCAACATTCTCAATAGTGATAGTGATCCTGTTGTCCTAAATCATACTTTTATTGTGTTTATTCCTATGATTAAATCTCCAAAAGTTCCTAAAGTTTTTAGGCACATAAGTTTGTCTAATGTCACCTGTAGAATCATCACAAAAGATATTCTAATCGTTAAAATTAATTCTTCTAGATGTAGTCTCACCCACTCAGAATGCATTTATACCTAGTAGATTAATTACTGATAATGCCATGGCTACTTTCAAGGTTTTTCATTTTATAAAAAAAAGGAGAATGGGAGAAGGGATAATTTAGCTTTAAAATTAGACGAGTAAAACATATGATATGGTCAAGTGGCATTTTTTAGAATCTATTATGGTCAAAATTGGGTTTTCATGTCTTGGGTCGCCCTTATTATATGTTGTGCCACTTCGGTGTCTTACTCTTTACTAATTAATGGTATGCCTAACTTGACTTTCTACTTAGAAAGGGACCTTCTATAAAGGGACCCTCTTTCTCTATTTATATTATATACAGAGGGTTTATCATTAATGATTAGGACAACAGGGATAAATGGCTTCATTCATGGCATGAAGGTTGCAAGGGTTGCCCCATCAATCTCACACCTTTTTTTCATATATGACAACATTGTACTCATATGAGCCACGCGACTAGGGATGGATAAAATTATTGAGATTTTTCATACTTATAAGGGGCATCAGGTCAACAGATTAATTTTGACAAGTCAAAAAAATCTCCATAAGTAGAAATGTGTTGAATAACTTTAAATAATTGCTTTGTAATTGATTAAGGGTGTGATTGGTTGATAGGCATGACAAAAACTTAAGCTTACCAACTCTCATTGGTAAGTTTAAAAAGAAGGTGTTTAAGATTATCCAATATCGGGTAATATGGAAACTAAAGGGATTGCAAAAGAAATCACCATTAAAGGCAAGTAAGGAGGTTTTACTTAAGTATGTTATTTAAGTGATTCTTACTTACTCCATAAGTTGTTTCCTTTTCCCTATATCTCTATGCAAAGTGATTAAAACAAGAATGGCAAAATTCTAATAGAGGTACAGATAAGAAGAGAAGAAAATTCACTGGTAAGCTAGAACCATATGACCATTGCAAAGAATGAATGGGTTATGGGCTTCAAAGAGTTACATTGCTTTTAATTTAGCAATGCTAGACAAATATGTGTGGCATTTAAAGGAGGATTCTTAGTTATTAGTCTTAAAGTGTGATGAAGGCAAAATACTTTCCATGGGTCAACTTGGATGTAGTAGGCATGGAGTACTAAAAAAGTTATTTATGGCAAAGCTTGGTGGCACCCAAATTTCTTTTAAAGGAAGGTAAGGCTTGAGAGGTTAGGAATAAGAGAGATATTAAAACTTGGCTTAATAGATGGGTGGTGAATGAAAGCTTTGAGGTGCCACAATAAATTCTCATAGAGTTACCCCCGGATACCCTATTAAGTGTTTTTATTAATGAAGATAATAAAGCCTATAACACCTCACTAGTACAATAGTTTTTTACTCTGAATACTCAATATGCCATTAAGTTTAAGGCTACCTAAGGATAAATGTATTTGGTAGTTTACAAAGGCTGAGAATTTTTAGTTCAATATGCTTATCATTTTACAAAAAATAATGATGAAACAAGTTGGGGGAGATGACCACTTCCTCCAGCATAGTCAATACATTATGGAATAAGCTACGAAAACTTCATGTTCCTCCTAAGGTATACCACTTTCTTTAGAGATCACACCATAGTTTATTGCTAACCAAGCAAAATAGGATTTGTATAAGGTGTCAAGTAGACCCAATATGTGTGTTCTATGGGGAAGAAAAGGAGTCTTTGAATCATTTATTCTTTACATGTCATTTTACTACCCGAGTGTGGTATTTTTATCCCCATTGACTAGATTTTAAAGAGATCAATGTCGTAAAGTTTAAGTGTTTTCTAGGTAGTATTTTGGAGCATAAACTACCTAAATTTATAAAGCTCTTTTATATGAATTTGTGGTACATTAGGTACATGCAAAATTTATGTATCTTTGAGCAGAAATAGACCATTATTTGGGAATGCCTTACTCAACTAGCTAGCTTAATTATGGAGTATCAAACATCTAAAGACAAGCCAGCTACTGTAGCCCATGAACCAGTGGGTAGTGAATAAAGGAAGTTGGGTCTAAGAAAAGAAAACTCAACACTGGTGTTGTAGTTTTAAATGATAGAGGCTTCAATTTTGGCTTTATTGTTCCATATCATGATGGGCAGGTGTTGTTTGTTGGTACACATCAAGTGGCAATGCAAGATAATAGTACACTTGCAAAATCTTGTCATGTGCTACGAAAAAATTGATTGAGTTGAGTGTGTATGTTAAGGTAGTAGAATGTGACACCAAAGTAGTAATTGATAAAGTACTAGGATGAGGCAACATGGATGTGGATGCAAAGTTAGTAGTGGAAGATATACTTTGGCTCGCATCAAGGCTCAATGTAATGACACTTGCACATGTAGGAAGAGGAGTGAATCAGGTTGTGCACCACTTCTCTCATTTAATTCATGTTGTTGATACTAAATCTATTTGGTTAGAAGAAGTGCCATCATGTTGTTCCTTTTGTATAAAGGGGTGTATGACTTGCATCTTGATTTCAATGAAATTTCCTTCTAAAAGGAAAGAAATAAATGTTGTGTATCATTTTGAATAATTTGAAGAAAAACCATAAATACTAGGAAATATATTTGTAGTGCCAGAAGTTTCATCTTTCATTCTTATTAATATTATTCTAACAAAATAAAAATTTCCTTGCATTATAAATATCTTAATTCAACCATCCTTAATTAGTAAAAATTACTTGTAAATCCACACATTACGATAACTAAAATTTAATTATTTTCTTGTAAATGTTTCATTATATGTGATTTAAAAAAAATTTATTCAAATTCTATTAATTAGAGATGATGAATGGATCAAGTGGATCGAATTGATCAACTTTTTATTGAATTCTTATGAGTTTGGTCAATTTCAATTCACAACTTTTAGGATAGGATTGGATTGGATCACTTTAGGTTATAAATGAGTTGGATTAATTTATTAAATTAATGCATACAAAATTTGAGTCATTTTTTAGATTTTAGATCAAGTCAAATTAAATCATTCATAATTATGATTTTTAAATATAAATAATAATATTTTAATTTTTGAACAAAATTAAATATTTTTAATAATTTAAATTGAATTATTTGGATCGATTCATGGGCCAATTCAAATTAGTTTATGAGTCTATTTAGAGTCGAGTTTCATATGATCTAAAAAATTTGACTCATTTTAATTTTTCTTTTAAGTTAGATTCAAATTAGCATTTTAATTTTTCTTTTAAGTTAGATTCAAATTACTTTTTCCTAACAAGTTTGGATCAAATTTTTAGATTGCATAAAAAACTATGACTTCTACTATTAATTTATGGAGAAAACTTTATTATATTGGTAGAAATAATAAAATATTTCATATCAAAAGAAAATTATATGCATAAAAATCATATGCTAACATTCTTATTTGATAATAATTTTCATATGTGCCTTTTTTTGCATATATTTCATAATATTTTTTATTAATTTGTCAAACGCATTATAGTAAAATCCAATAATCAATACAATTATTTTAAACTTATAACTGCTAAAAATATTATTGTAATAAGTGGATAACTTCATATACATTATGAATTTAACATTAATAGTCAATAACTAATTTTAAAGTAAAATTTAAAAGACTTAATTGATTACATAGTTTTTTGAAAAATTAAGTATAATTAATTACATAAAAAAATGTAACAAATATATAAATACTTATTTATGTAAAATAAAACAATCATGCATAAAATTTTCATCTTGATTGATAACCTTCTTTGGAAAGTTCTCTTTTAATATCTTTTGTTATGTTCTTTACATCATAACTAGTTAAATGACATGTCTTGATATAAATATCAAGAATAATACGATTAACTCGAAGTTAAACATTAATAACATATTCACCACACATAAAATAGGTCCTTCATAATCACACATCGAAATTGTATGTGTGTGTTATATAAGTTAACACGCCTTTACAAAATTATCATAGTTTTGTGAAACAATGTATCCTATCCCTAACTCGTGTATGCGTGTTTGTATTATATTAATAAAGAGAAATCATATATGTGAGAGTGTAAGATGTGGTATCTTATATTTATGAAAATCAAAGAGTGAGCTGGTCCTTCAAAATTACACATCGATTATGAAAAGTGTGTGTGAGCGGATTATACAAGATAACATATTTTTACAAAATTGTCATAATTTTGTGAATGATTGTGTCATGTCCCTAATTTGTGTATGTGATTATGTTATATTAACAAAAAAAAATCATGTAAAATAACTTTTGCTAATGGTAAGAAAACTATCTTATCAACTTGATAACTATTAATTTTATATTTTATCTGACATATGTATATATAGTTAGCCCTTGTAAAATAAGAAAGGGGTTGAATTAATGGGCAATTTTAAATTTTCGGGGGATGGTTAGTTAAGCAAGTATCAGAAGGAATAGAAAAAAAATAGAACACACAATAATTTATAGTGGTTCGAGTATTACTATACCTTACATCCACTTTCCAATTCTTCCAATTGGGTGTTTCACAAATACCAAATGGTATTTTGAAAACCCACACCTAACTTTA
This sequence comes from Omphalea diandra, assembly GCA_949677035.1. Lineage (NCBI taxonomy): Eukaryota > Viridiplantae > Streptophyta > Magnoliopsida > Malpighiales > Euphorbiaceae > Omphalea > Omphalea diandra. The sequence goes on from CATIWR010069716.1 coordinate 21,642, forward strand.
CAACTTATGTTTTGCAAAAGCTCATACAAAACCTTACAAGTGTTTCTTAAGGCTAACACTCAAATTTGTACAAGATTTTTCTATTGCTCACTCTTAAATCCAATCTCAAATGATGTTTAAAGCTCACATCAAACTTCTTACACCTTCAATAACAAAGAGTAATTAAGAGAGAGAAAGTTGATAAACAAATTTGCAAGAGTTTAGCCTTAGTCAATGTTATTATCTTACATTTATGTCTATTTATTGGAGTATTTATAAGTTACTCCTACCAAAAATACATCAACTATAAATGTTATTCTTAAAAGTTGGAACCAAAATCCTACATTTAGTGCTTATCAAACAAATGTCGTGGTCAAGACAAGTATGTCACAATTGCGATTCAACTTTCACCTTAGATTTTGCTTGGTTATGATCGAGATTCTCAATTTGTGTCTAACAACTAGTACATGTGGTAGCATGTGATTAATTCTTCAAAAAACTATTCGTTAACACCCTCTATTATGGCTTAACCATTTCAGACATGAAATGGTAGTCATGACTTTGAACCGTGAATTAACTTGTGTAATCATTGGTTCAAGTTGAAGGAATGTTGTAGCCTCGATGTCCTTATAGTGGTCACGACACTTGAACATCCAAACAAGTACTCAACACGTGGCATTTGTTGATTGGTGCACACAAGTTCATCCATGAAGATTTTTTAAGTGTTATGGCTGTGATTGATAGCACAATGCTGACTGTAAATCAAACTTTCCAAAATTGCTCCAAGTTTTTTCATGGTGGTAGTCACAACATAGGATCCACTTTGGATTTTCTTCTCCATTCAACTTCTAATGAGATGTTTTCTTTATTTCTACAATTAAAACCCTTAAAGGAGATGATTATAGTATTTCAATCTATATTGTCAATATTAAAAGAGATGTTTGACTTAGATTTGATCAACCACGTCCAACATATATATATATAAAGTAAAAATAAATGTTGGAGAAGTACTAACTTTTAGAAGGAGTTTTAAGGGCAATGAATTTTACAAATAAAAAAAAAATTTAAAATCAAATCACAATAAAAATTTAAAGAAAAAGAGTATACAAATGGAGTCTAATTTTAATATATTATGTTATAATTTATATAAAAAAAATTTAAAATATAAACTATAGTTAGTATTATATTCTTTTATTTTTACTTGAAATAATTTTCTATTATATTCCTTTATTTTATTTAGTTTGTAGAATTATCAACTTCTCATATATTAAACATACCAAAAAAAAGCAAATACTTTATTAACAAATAAAATTTAAATTTTATGTTCATCTAAAATGCATATAGTTGGTTACATGTATTATTGTTGTCATCATTAATATTCTAAAATTGAATTTTAATAAGGCTTATTGATAAAATAAAAAAAAAATACAAACCTTTGTATATTTTTATGATTATATCTAATTCTTTTAACTTTGGCAAATTTATCCAATTTTGACAAGTTTTTGCTAATTATGAGCAATTTGAGATTTTGATCAAAATTAGATGATATGACCCACAATGTGCCACACATATAAGATTGAAAAATTAATAGGATCCACTGAACATATCCTTCTTAAAATTCAATCTTGCATGGATAACATGCTATAAGCTATGTCATATAATTTTGACTAAAATGGCAAATTAGTCATAATTATCAAGAACTTTGTAAAAATAGCTAAGTTTATCAAAATTTTAAATTTTGGATATAATAATCATCAAAACACACAAAGAGTTGGATTTTTTTTTTTATCAATAAGCAATTTAATAACCATAGAAGATCATTACTAAAAAAAACCCAAACTATATAAGACTAATTATAAGATTTTCAAAATGAAATTAGGCCACATGTTATTAAGAAAAACCCGTACTTTTACTTTCTATCAAAATAATCTATTTTTAAATTTTAAAATATACACTTCCAATTTCATATTATTCATAGCCTCGTATTATCTTTAGTTAGGTTTGATAATGACATGACACTCTGAACCTAATATTTGTACACTCAAAAATTTTAAAAATTGAAATTACAAATTAATAAAGTGATGTCATTTCATTAATATATAAATGACATTATTTTAATTGAATTTTTAAATCCAATATATTGTCCTCTTCAAAAAGCTATCAAATTATGAACCCTAAGGAAGCTTTCAGTGTCGAAGATGAGCATTGAGTCATATGCGACATGTGTTTCACTGGTTTGGAGTATCCAACTGATATGGCATGCACTTGTGAGAGACTAGCGAAGTTACAAACTATTTGGATAGATTATAACCTAGGAAGAAGATTTTAGGGAATAAGGGTGAGTTTTTCATATTTTTGATGTTTTTATGATTGGTTTTTTCATTAATATGTTATTATTTGTCATTTTCAAGGTTTATCAATGCAATTATCTCCTTTATCATGAAGATCAGGCATTTGATTACACTATTCATTTACTAAACAAAATGAAAAATGAAATTAGAGATTTGAAGAAGAAATAAGAACAGTGTAGATGTATGGTAAAAAATTTTGAATTTGATGAAATGAAGATGAAGTTAGAGAAAACTGAAGCAAGAAATAAGGTCTTAGAGAAAGGTTTGACCTTATGTGGGTTTGGGTTGGTGTTGTGTGGTAGATGTATAATGTTTAAAAGTGTTAGTGGTTGATTAAACTGAAACATAATTTGAACTTTGACTGGCGATGTGTAATGCTAACTATGGAACTTTGTTAACTTTCATGCAGGCACATTTTGATGTCCTTTTTACTATAAAAGTGATATTATGATTGTAATGAAGATTAATGGTTGATTTTATTAATATTATGATTTTTTGTATTGTTAGTGTGCATGAAATGTTGATGCTCCTTTTGTTTAGCTTGTGCATGAATTGTTTGAGACTGCTTGTTGGAGCTAATTGCTAGTATGTTTACTTGTTGGAGCTTTATTGATACTACTTGGTTGCCTAATTGATGGAGAATGACTTTGTTTTAAGAATAATTTATCATAATAAGAATAGAAGGATAAACTAATAGTATTGTTGAGTGCTTTGGGATTTTCTAGTTGTCAATTGTTTATTGGGATAGGAAAAACATGTAACTTTGAAACTTCAACATATTCAAAAAAAATCTAACCAAGAAAAAGAATTAAAGCTTACTAAATGTAATTATAAAATATTATAGTTCAAATACTGAAGGTTCAAAGAAATCTTTCCCAAGCACATGCTTAGAAAAAAATCTTATACAAGATGATATATTGTATTATGAAAGATGAATGCTTACTTTTAGATGTTTGCATTGAATTCCTAAAACTAAAACCAAAATTCCATCATGTGCATCGAACGATACCTAAATAAACCTAAAATATTTAACAGGCACCAAAATATACCTCCAACTATATCACTTGCAATCAACATTAAAGAGGCACTAAAATATACCTAAATACCTCCATTTATTTCATTCACAATCAATATTTAAGGGGCACCAAAATATACTTAAATTTTTCCTAAAAACGCATTAATATATGTAACATAGTTTACATAAACCATATTCATCCAAACTTTCATGGCCTATCTCCTAAACCTACATCTTTAACAACTAATATTTGGCTTGAATAGGATTGAGATGAATCAAGTTTATTCCCATTAACTGTTATCATTTTTCTCCCTTTGAGGGTTCTTAAAGTTACATCTGCATCCATTCTTGCTTATACATACTGCCTATTATTCAAGTTTGGAGCCTGCAAAAGCTATTTATTATAAGTATAACAAAATGATAAAATGAACTTCATCTAAACAATTTTAACTCACCTTGATAAAACACCCTTCCTGATTCAGCTAGTAATCTTTCTAATCCTCTCTCAATACATTTTGTATGCATTCTATTTTGAGGTGGAAATGGAGCAGTATTTTGGACTGAAGTGTCAATATTCGGTTTTAAATTTGATACTGCAGCTTAAGGTACGGGCATTAAATCACCTTCCTTTTATTGTTTCCATCTCTTCTCCTTTTAGGAGTAGCATTAGATGCATCATTATTAGGAATAATCTTCATTGGCCTAAAATGAAGAGTTATGCAATATATAATGAAACATTAAAGAAATGGAAAAAAATTCAAAATATAAGTTCAATGTCTTATTACAATTTTAATTGGTCTATGAAAATTAAGGTTGTCTTTTTCATTACAATTTCTTTAGTTATATCTTACTTACATGCGTAATTGACATGTCATTTTTGCACAAGTTATAGGCAACTTAATTGGGTTAGGATTTTCCACATCTTTAGATGTATTTCTTTTTTTCCTTTTTAGTCACCCCAATATAGTCAAAAGTGAGAGCTTCATACACTTAAACGCTCGGGTGAGAAACAATTGGGCCCCACCACTTCATATATGTTTGGTTGCACCTCTTTTAAGAGGCAACATGTTTGGTTTTTTTTTTTTAAAGAAAAGAAAAGTTGTCAGTTGTTAAGCATTACCTACAGTTGTACTGTAAACGATATATGATTTAAAATCAGGGTAATAAGAGTAATTTAATGAATGGTTAGTTAGTAAATTGGGTAATGTTACAAATGAGGAGAACATAAAAGATCTGATGGTATTTGCAGATGATGATAATGGTGGTTTGACTTGAAAAGCTATTACAAAAGCAACTAGTGTTAGAGAACCAACTAACAATATAAGAAATCAAACCAAGTTGATGAGGTCAAGTGCAAGTTCTAAAGATTCAACTTCACAACTTAAACTCAAAGATGTTGAGGATGATTTAGATGATTATGAGAAGGTAATTGAAGGATATGCATTTGATTTTGATGATCAAAGTGTGGAGGACATAGGGGATGAGTTAGATACTGATTTTTAGTTTTTAGGCTATTAATTTAATATAATTAGCTTTTAAATATAGATTCCTACATAATTCCATAGATTTCTTTTTAAAAAAAAATTGGAGTTTTATTTTATCATGTGAAGTGACTTTTCACAAGTTTTAATTATTTTGATTATTATTTTCTAATGATTATGAATTTATGGTTTCTAGGTTTTAGTAAATTATATAATATTACTAAAAAATTCCTTTGGAACTTATACACCTTTCTTCATTCAAGCAAGCACTTTTTTCGCACGTTGCGCTTTAAAGTGATAAGAAGGTATATTGCCTTGAGTGCACATATCACTTTTGACTATATTGGATCTCTCTGGTTGTCTCTTAAATGAAGATGGCATCATTAGAGGTCCCTTAGCTTCTAGCCATATGTCAAGTCCATTAATAGGTAATAAATCAAAATTTTAATATGTTATAATAAAATTTGACATGTGGTAAAAGCTACTTACAAAATCAATAAATCGTTTTTCAAGTAATGTATGCAACCACATGCATGCATGCATGGAATTCCTATCAATGTCCACCATTTGCATTTGCAAGCCCTCCCTACAATATCTATAATAAATTAGTTAGCAAACATTTGGACTTGAAATCTTCCCTTATAATTGGTTTCATTATAAAATACCTTATCTATTTTTTTATTTCTTCTAATTTTTACGTAATTTGTGGATAGATTTTATCTTTTTACCTCTTCATTATTCTCACTTGTTTCTTCATTCTAGTCATAAAATGGACCCTAAATGCGTTCAACATTTCTATTAAATGCTTGGACCTAGCTCTTCAAATGTAGTTATTAAAAGTTTCACATATGTTATTATCAATGGTGTCACTCTTGAAATGACTCTAGACAAAAGCCCTACAAAATGCCTTTATAACTCTCTGCATAAAATCTTCATATGCTTTCCTAGACTCTTTATTAATGGTAACAACTATAACCTTGAATTGTGACTCATTGGGGCATTTTGCAGCTGACCAAAACAACTTCTTGAACTTTTCAGTAAAAAATCCTTCTTTCCTCCAACTAGTCCAAATGTGCCTTGCATAATTCATGTGCTCAACATTTGGTGCCAACTTTTGCTACTGTTGATGGAACCATACAAAGATAATTATAATATTTAGTTACACTATAACAAATGTAAAAAAAAAATGATATAATGTAAAAGTAAATGTAAGTTTCGAGCAATATCTTTTACTAGTATGAAATGAAAGATCGCCTAAAACCATCACCAAAACCTAAGTCCTCAAAAAGTATACTAAGGAAATATGTTCATGTCATTCTATTCTCACCCTCTACAACTACACAGCTATGCAACAACACACAAAAGTGCTCCTCCAATTTATCTTTAAAAAGGTTCCATCAAACCTAACCAATCTCCTATAACCCAGCATAAAGCCTTTCCTCAATCAACTCTACCCAATTTAAAGTCTTTTAAAAACACATTTGTTGTCTTTTTCATTCCTTTTAGTTTCTAATTCAAATCTACCTTCATGATCAATTCTCTTGTGCTCAAGTATGTAGGATCTCAACTTAGAACAATGTTCCTACAAAGTAGCCATCAACTTCAAGTTTACAATTTTCTAGCCCTATAACATTTAATAATTAGAACAATAATACCATACCTATTCATAAATTTCACTTATATTTTAATTAGAAAAGGATTTTATTTGAATTTTCACATAAACTCTGGTGCTAGCTAGTCAGCATTTGCCTGCCTATTGTGTTGAACTCTATAGTGTTCATGTTTGTTCTTTAGTATCTTAATAACAAAAGTTGATTCATGTGCTAAAAGTGAACCATATAATCTCTAAGGACACCTATCACTTCACTTTGCATCTAGCTACTATTTTGTGATTTTAATGATCTAATATTATACCCATTCATAATAGTATACTTCTTCATAATTAATTTACATTAGGTATCATTAGAAAATCTTTGTCCTACCTAAACTATAATGTGTCATGATCGCATTTAGATCTTAGACAAATTGTGGTTCTTTAATTTTTTTTCTCACATCAACTGAAGTCATTCTCATCACTGCTATAGAGTGGCACAATCCCTTCATCTATGCCATCATAAACTAATTGAAAGCTATCTTCATTTGAATTCTCATCATTTTCACCAATGTTGTTTTCATCATTAGAATTATTAGCATTCCTTCCACCATTGCTTGCATTTTATGCATTAATCTTTTCATGCCTAGTTTCTTTCCTTGTATTCATTGCATTTACAAAGTTATCATCATCATTGGATAATACAATAGCATAATCACTATTGTTGTAAGATGTTTCTTCTAACTTATAAGCTCTATTGCATGTGTCATCATTTAAATCCAAATGCCCTAATAAGGGATCTTTAAAACCAACAAAAATAATATTGTTATCACCTTCATCTACACTAAAACCATCACTACCACATGCATTCTCTCCCATATTATCATTCTCCTTCTTCTTTTATTAAACATTCAACATACACATTAATTCTTTCATCCTTTTCCCATTTCAAAAGTTTTAAACACTTTATATTAGAAGTAAAGAATGTTGTACCATCAATGATGCTCATACCTGGCTTCATAAATGCAATCCTATCATTACCAAGATACCTTAATTTCTTAACATCCTCTACAAACCCAAAATACCTAAGCTATTTAATACCATAAATATCTATATAATCTAATTCCCCTTAATCCATTAGAACCACCCATTTCTCTCATGAAACTTTCCACCACGGTGTAAATAGATGGTAAAAGGGTCCATTAATAATTAAACATAAAATACATGGAAACCAACAATCCATGTAAGAAGTAACTTAAAAATATGTATGTAGTATAAGTAACCAATGTATTCTTGTATGTATGTCCATTGTTCATAGTAGCCCACCTGCATTATTAAGAAGCATAGCAATGCAACAAAATGTTTCTATAATAGAACACCAATCCATTCTTGTTTGTATGTTACAATCTATTCTTATCGTTATGTCCATTATTCACAACCAATGATTTATTATTTTTAATGGTGAAAAGAGCATGAAAAACAACAAACAATACCAACAGAGAATAAAAGATGCTACCTATATTGAAGACAAACAAATCACAAAATAAAGCATACCTCAATAGAGCTTGTACAAAAATAATAGAACCGTCAAAGACACTCATATCCACCATCACAATCTTACAATGACATTGCTTTTGCTCTATCAAAATGGGGTTTTTACATAGTAATGAATAGGGAAAGTAAAAGACAAAAGTGAATAGGGTTTATGAAAGTGGAAGACAAAAAATAAAAGAAAATATTGTTGTTTCCATGTTAATGAAACGACATCATTTTGTTGTTTTGTAATTTCAATTTTTTTTTTAATTTCAAGTGTATAAATATTAGATTCAAAATGCTATGTCATTGCCGACCCTAACTAAAGATGATATGATGTTGCTGATGATATGAAATTAGAAGCATATATATTTAAAAATTAAAAAAATTAAATTATTTTGATATATAAGTAAAAATAAAAGTTTTTTAATGTTATTTGACCAATAAATTATAATAAAAATCATTGATAAAAGACTATTGTAAATAGAAGATATAAAAAGAAGTGTGAGCAAATAACCTACTTTTTTGTTTGGAATAGTTTAAATAATTTTTATTCATAAATAGTCATATGACTTCTACAAAAAGAAAATACTTTTATGATATATAATACTGATGGTAAATCAATTCTCCACATTAATAATACCAGTTAAAGATGGCAATTTTCTATTGGACCTAAAAATTCAACTCAAGCTAGTCGTTGATCCGAATTTGACCCAATCTACAAGAAAATTCAAAACAACTTAATCCAATTTGAATTCTAACTCATAGATCAATCTCAATTGATCAAACCTATAGGTTGACTTAAATAATTCAATTTAAATTATTAAACATTTACATTTTATTTAAAATTAAAAAATATCTTTAAAATTTTTTGAACTTAATTTAATTACTCATTTTCATTACGTATAGTCATTTTCTTAAAAAAAATAAATTATATTTAATTTATAAGTATATAGCTAAAACTAAAAAAATTTTAATCAAGTTATATTATGCAAACTTGACTAGAAATAATTTTTTAAAATTTTATTTTTAATAAATTATGAGAAAAATATTATATTTTTTAAAATATATTTTAAAAATGAATAACAATGACTTTGTCTGACTAGTGGATTGATTCGAATGGTCTGATTTAAATTATTAAAAATATTTATAGTTTATTAAAAACTAAAAAATATTTTTTATTTTTTATTTTGTGTGAATTTAATTCAATTACTTGTTTTTGTTATGTATAGCCATTTTCTTAACAAAATAAATTATATTTAATTTATTAAGTATTTAATGAACACAATAATTTTAATCAAGTTCTTTTATATAAAATCTATACGATTAAAACATAATTCTTTTAAAAATTGTTTTTTCATAGAATTTTGTGAGAAAATATTATATAAATAATAAAAATTTAAATGGATATTTTTAAAATATATTTTAAAAATAAAATAATAAATTACTGACTCAAAATATTATTTTAAAGAGTAAATTTGAAACCTGATTCAAAATTTTTTATATATGCAAACCTAATGGATGACTCGAACTCACATAAAACTTGAGCAATTGAACTTAAAAATAGCACGTTTGAAAATGGCCCTACTAGAAATGGCTAAACTTGATGCTTTTGCCACCTCTAATAACAACACATTCTCTTAATGTTGATATCATAGTTCTGTTTTAATCATAAAATATTTTTTTATTACTTTATATTTTTATTAATTATGGAGATTCATCACTATATATAGTATTTTAGTATGATATGAACTAAAATTCATATATTATATCATAATAGATCTAAGAGACGATATCTAATAATATATTATTATATACTACTAAATAATTAATATCGAATTATAAAATTTAAGAAGATAGAAAAATTGCTATGAAAAGAGATAAAATAACAAATGTAAGTAAAGACTTAAAAAGAGACAAAATAAATAAAAACTAATAAATAAAGTAAGACGATCCACTTCATTAAAGAAAATAAAAAATGAATAAACAATTTTACTATCAATAAATACATCAAAAATAACCTCAAACAACAAAAACAAATTATTTCTAAAGATATAACTTGCTATGAATTGATGTTAAAGTCTTTTTTTTTTTTTTTAAGTAGTCAGTATTTGAAGAGAGGAAGTGATAATAATATGGAAAGATAAATGAGAAAGGCAAGTTAATATAATAACTGATTTATAGTATTATTTGTTGGTGTATTGTTTTCTCTATTCTGTTTTTATGATCAATTAGGACTCTTTGTTTTTTTATTGATATCTTTTCTAAGTGATAATTTTTTAGTTTACTTAAAAATTTGAATCAAATCTATTCGAAAAAAGCAATTTGGAAAATTTTGAAATAATTCAAACTCAAAAATGATTTGAAAATTGTCAAATTGGTTCAAAATTAGATGTGATAAACGGATCAAGTTAGGTTAGGTCATTCGGATTGGATCATTTTGGATCCAGTCATTTTCAAGTCAGGTTCTTTTTTAATTAAAGAGTATTCTAGTAAAGTAACTCATATTTCAAGTGAGTTTGGAACATCCATTGGGTTTGCATATAGAAAAACTTTCATATCATATTATTTTTTTATTCATTTTTTCAAAAAAAATATTTTAAAATTTCTACTTATATTCTTCATTATTTACGGATATTGCATAATTTATTAAGAAACAATAATAATTTTAAAAAATATTTTTTAAATCAAATAGATTATATATAAACAAAACTTGATTAAAATATTTTATTTTTATTTAAATACTTAATAAATTAAATATACTTTATTTTTTTAAGTAAACGACTCTATGTAATAAAAATGAGCAATTCAATTAAATCCATTAGAATTATATTCAAATTATACATCGTAATTTAAACTAATTCACAAACAAATATGTTGTATACAATGATAGCAAATCACTCACTACAAGCAATTTTATGTATTGTGATAAAATTTTATGTGACAAATTAAGTTTATTTTAATATATCATTTTATCATGACAAAAGTCAACATTTGCCCAATTACTATTTATATTACCCTCACTAACATGGGCTTGAATTATTCCTCTTTGCAAAACCTAGATCAACATCATGAATTAAGTCCACTCAACCTATCATAGGCCTAACTTGGTTATGGTTGAGCCAACAACTTAATTGCCAACTTAGTTTGGCCTATATATGTGATTATTCAATCGATTCCTAACTATCTTTTTTATAAAGTGTTGTCCTCTTTAGAAATTATTATTGTAACGACCATCTTCATTTACAAATCATGATATTCATGTCCAAAAATATATATGTATAAAGGTTGATTTATCATACATACACAATCCAACATGTATTTAATTTGCAACCGGTTTCTATCTAGATATATGTACATGACACAAGGAGAGATAGAGTTGGAATTCAGCTTGTGACTGGTGCTCCATATGTCTTTATGCCAAACTCTATGCTCCAAAGTATCCAAACTCTATGCTTCAGTATCTGAAAAACATAATTGCAATTTGGTAAGTGTTGACTCAATGAATAAAAATAATAATCAGATTCTTATGGTACAACCAATAATCAAATATCATTAGGATACATTACTAATATAAGAACTGATTATGCAAGTGCAAATAAAATAGATTGATTTTTTCATGACCTTGTAAGGCAAACACTGCTCCTAGAAATTTATGTGATTCAAGTGACATTTGATTTTACTGGCAAGCATATAACAAGTAAATCATTTGATTAATAACATGTCCCAATAGGACATATTGGTCCCTTTTTCAAGTAATTTGCAAGTGTTTGAAACGCCGATCACAACATCCTTTTAGTTTCATATGCAAGTATTCATTCACAATGGTAAACCAAGTAATCATTAAGATCATATACTTCTCACTTGACTTTTATTCAAATGTAAAATGTCATAATTCAATCACATATACATGTAATAGAATATAATCATATCATAAAATCATCACACATATACATTAGAATCCAATTATGGCTTTTACTTACCTTTTGATGCTACCAATCTTTATGGTAGGTTTGGTCCTCCCTCTTGGGCTTTCTCAAAGTGTTGACATCCTAACATTTGATATATACATAGTTATAAGTATGTAAAAATGATTATTATTGCTTGGAATGCAACTTTGGGCATGTTCCATGCTAGTGGACCTAGTGTTTATGCATATTTTCCTTATATGGCAACCTGACCTTGCTACAATCTAACTATAATAACTCTTACTATACTTATCCAAACGACTTGATTATTTTTTTTCAAATAAACTGGATACATAATGATACAACATAGTCAAATTTTAGATCAATATAAAATATATAGAAAATGTGGTGAATTTTTGAAATCTGCCATGTTTCAATGTCATCTCAGTTTGAGCAGGTCTTATAATCTTAGGTATATCTCAAATTATACAAATCCAATTGAAAAATAGATTTATCATAAGTTAAAAAAACACATAAATTAACACTATGTTCTACTCATTATCTAATTCAGTCCATAAAGTCACCAAAACAAATGACCAATCTCAGGGTGAGTAGGTTTTCAATATATTGACAATCAGTCATGATGAATGGGCAATATCTCATCAGTTTTGATAAATTTCACAATAATATTTTATAGGAATGTAGATCAAACATAAATGTATAACTTTTAAGTTTGACACATCACCAAATTCGCATTCTATGGCCATCAAATTCTTGGAAAATAGAATTAAAACACTAATGAGGTTTCATCGAGTTCAGGGTCAATCACAATCAATGAGTCATATCTCATTCCACACAATAAAATTAAGCAAAAATGTTGTTGTCCCTAGGCACCAAGAAGGGGGTTGAATTGGTGTTTAAAAATTTAAACTAAAGATTAAGGGAAGAAGAAAGAATTGCAAGGAGACAAAGATTTTTATAGTGGTTCGGGCAAAACAATCCCTACATCCACTCCCCAATCACTCAATTGGGTATTTTACTAATTCAATGGTGTTTTTCAAGCTCACACCCAACTTACTACAACTTGTGTTTTAATGGCTAA
>CATIWR010069721.1:0-41181 GCA_949677035.1 Omphalea diandra
TTTTTTTATGCTTGTTGGTGGTGTTGTTTAGTGGAAAAGTGTTAAACAAACACTTACAATATCTTCTACTATGCAAGCTGAGTGTGTTGCTTGTTATGGTGCTAGTACACAAGCTATATGGTTAAAAAATTTTATTTCTGGTTTGCTTGTGGTTGATTCTGTTGCTAGACCACTTCAAATTTATTGTGATAATAATGTTATTGTGTTTTTCTCTAAGAACAATAAAAGTTCAAGTGGTTCTAAGCATATGGAGATTAAATATTTTACAGTAAGAGACTTAGTAAAAAAATGAGACATTGAGATTCAGTAAGTTAGTATTGATTTGATGTTAGCTGATCCTCTAACCAAATGACTCAGGCATATAGTTTTCAAGAAACATGTTTGCGATATGGGTATTGTGGAGTCTTTTGATGTGTTTGGTTAGTGAGAGTTTTTTGTGCTTGTAATTGAACATTCAAGTTAAAAAAAAAATTTTTTGCTACATTGCTTATTCATATTTATTTATATGGATTGAGTGCTTTGTAGTTGTTTGTTTTGCGTATGTGCACATTTTATAAATATAGCATGCTATGAGTTGTGGTTAATATGCTTAAGACTGGTGTGATCAGAGCTGGTTTCTAATTGTGTTTATGGAAACAAAGGCTAAGACATTGTGTGTGTATTTCTAAATGGAAATAACAACCTTATTGTGAAGCCTTGTGAATTTCTCTTGCTCGTTTAAGCATGTGTGAAAGAGAAATATTTGGAGGACTGATAAGAAAATAGTGTATTGATCATATGTGAGCGTTATTTTCTTATTACACTGTCATATCGAAATCCAGGTCGGTTGAGTTGTTAATATTTGTAACTATGGATTGGTACTATGTCAATAATGTGCATAATTACTGTAATGATCCGATATTGATAATTTAATGTGGACAAAATTGTATTTGAGATATCATTTTATCAATAAACTATATGTTTTCTAAAATTTGTGGCCACATTTGAGTTTAAAGTATTCAGTCCGAGAGTCATTTTCAAAAATGTTTTCTTTCATAAAACATGAAAACACTATAATTAATATTGCCCAAGTGGGAGAATGTTGAAATTTTTTATGTGGGCTAATATTAATTATGAGTTTATTTTAATTATTTATAAAATAGACTGAATAACATAGTTTATTGATTTGGGGTAAACCTAATTAAAATGTGATCAATTGAGTTATGAGTTTGTGATACCTTTGTAGGCCGATATGGAAGACGGTCAGTGTAAACCTATTTTAATATGGACCTGTGATGAGTCGGCCTGTTAAAATCTATTATAAATAGGCTAAGTTTCCTCTCCTGCCTTTATAATGTTTGACAACCCTAATTGGTACACCCATCGTAGCCGTCCTGTGATAAGGTCAACGAGAGGAAGACTTAACTCCCTTTTTTCAACTCTTCTAACCTATTATCTGAGTGTTCTATTTTCAGTGATCGGAATGATGGTGCAGAACAATTTGGGATCCAACGCGTAAAGAGGTATATAATTTATTTCCGTTTTTGGATCTACTGCGCAAACATGTACGCAATTTTGCTTCCGCTTAATTGTGAATGGTGTTCTAAATTCATGTACCAGATCCTAAAAAATTTCTTACAGTAACCTCACAGGCGCACATGAAAAATTAGTAGCAAATCAGCCTCGTTAAAGCAAAAATGCCATTTATCATATTAATTTTATCCCTTGTTTGGCGAGATATTAATCATTAACTTAACATTTATATCTACTTTTAAACAATCTCATTAAAATTTTTTAAATTTTTTTTTTAAATTTACATATATAATTATACATAATACACAATAAATATTTTATTTCTATCAATTTCACTATACTAAAAAATAAGTAACTACAAAAATTTCAATTGAATCACGTTTTCATATTTTAAAAACTCTATATTTTTTTCATTTTTTATTGTATTTTATAAAATATTATTTTTAAAAAATATTTTTTATTTTTCAATTTTCTTATATTTTCATCGTTTCCATGCTAGATGACAAGTAACGTATGGCCAATTCTATAAATTACAAAAGGGGAAAGGAGTACTTCTTAATCCATGCATGGTGGTACTACAACATATCAAGTAAACGAATGTACAACAACAAGTTACCAATTTAGTGAAATATCATTAAATTAATGATTGAGGAGACTCAAATTGAAGTCCTTTCATGCCTCATCATTTAAATGGAACACTTTATCATATCAAATGTCAAGTACCATTATTAAACGTATGAATATAAAGTGATGAAATAAAAAGAATTTTTCACGTGAATATTTAAAAAAGATTATTTAGATTGGGATATTATTTTTCAAATTTTTTTTTCTAAATAACTTAAAAATTTTTGATGCCTAAGAAAAACTATATTTTGAAATATAAAAATAAATATAACAAAAATAAACATTTCTTAATGTTAAAAAGTAAAAAATTACATTTCAAAAATTATAGTCCAATTGATTCATTTCAATGACAAGATAAAATGTGCCCTTGAGGTATTAAGAAATGGTAGTAACAAAACATATGTTTTTATCAATTTATGATAGATACAGTGTTTTTAAAATTAGATTAGTCATCAAATCAATCAATTGATTGATTTTCAAGTTGATTCATTCAGTTTAACTGATCTAATAATAAATAAAATTAATAATAATATTAAAATACTTTCAAAAGTAAAAAATATTAAAAATATAACATGTATTTATAATAAAATAATTTTCAAAATCTATATGAAATTAATCGAACTAATTAATAATTTAATTTTTATTCGATCAATTTCACTAATTTTAAAAACATTGGATAGACATTAAAATGGATAAAGGAAAAGAGGTTTCAGTTCATGATTGTTTCTTATAATAATGATTAATAGTTAGTAGGTTCTTTTAGTTTATTTTATTTTATTGTGTGGATAATATCCAAACAAGACGAGAAAAGCAACCTCACTAGATTACGATGAACCCATGAAATCACTATATTGCAAAAAAAAAAAAAAAAAAAAGACAAAACGAAGTTGCATGCTGGAGATGGGATTTCTAGGATTCATTTTTAAATAATAATAATAATATTACTTCGCTAATCACAACAACAAATCAGAGTTGCGCAAGAGGAAGAATGGTAGGCCCATAACCCACAGGGCTGTGTTTTTGGAGAAAGAGGCTTTTCCCCGAGTCTTTTTTTCAAGTGGATTTCGCTTCGAAATAAGGCCCGCCCTTCCAAGCCAACCTAAATTAATTTTTGGGGTCAATTTAATTCTCCAATTTAAATTTTACGGGTTGTATTCAATTAATATTTTTATAAAATTTTTTAAGTAAGTAATTTTTATAAAATTTATAAATTTTTAATAATTTTTATGTAATTTATAAAATTTATGAATGAATTTTAAAAATTTTATTTTCAAAATCTATAAAAGTCTTGAAAAATATTTAAAGAATATAAAAAAGAATTTTTTTAGATGTTTTAGCTTAAAAAATAATCTAAAATCTATAAAAGTCTATTAATTTTAAAATTCAATGACTTTTTGAATATAACAAAACTTTTACGGACTTTATAAAAGTTATAATTGAATACATTTAGATTTTCATAGATTTTTTAAAAGTTTTTAAAAATTTATATTGAATATCTCTTGACTTTTTAAAGAGTTTTTAAAAAATATTATTGAATATTTATGATTTTTAAAGTCCATAATTCTCTTAATTTAATACGCCCTACTTAGATTAGTAGTGCTTGGATGTTTGATAATCTTTTTGTTGTCATGCATAAATTGGAATAAGGTGAAGTCTTTACTAGATTCGTTTTAGGTGCAGATTCATCTTCCTCCAATTTATGCATGATAGGAAAAATTAATGTTCATTGGGACTTGACGGTGGAGAAGCTATATAAAAGTAAGGGTTGAGATTGATGTTGGGAAGCTATTGAAATGATGGAAATGAATCATAAAAACCCAGGGCGAATGATCGGTAGTCAGCCTCAAAGTGTGAACAGTTGACTGCATTCTGTTACATATGTGGATTGCTAGGCCATTTGAATAAATTTTATATGGGATTTTTTGCAATTTCTAGGGCTGGGACTGCTCGGGAATGAGATGTTTGGTTGAAGGCGGCGCCACAGTGGAGCTTCGGTAAAGGAAGGGAAAGGTAGCGGAAAGATTCTCAAAATAATTATATTATTTAAAACTAGATACTAATTAAAAATAAAAACAAAAAATCATCAAAAAGATTATAAATCACATAATTATTGCTTTTAATATAACAAAATATTTTTTTTTTTGGAGAAAAGAGTATGTCCAATTTCTTTAGTAAATTATAGATAAGAATATAAGATATTCACTACCCAATAATACACGCTTTATCCTCGTTATAATTGAATATATTATTTGATAAATTTAAATATTAATAAAATAAAATATTTATATAAAATATGTAATTGAATAAATAATATTTATTTTTAAAATAAATAATATATAAAAATTATTTTTAATTATGTAATTTTATATGTAAATAATTGTAATCATTTATATCAAATTTTTTATTTTGACTAAATAAGTAGTAGATAAATAACAATTATTCATATAAAATTAAATTTAACATCATACTTAATTACATACTAATTGATTATTCACTTTTTGCAATTATAATTTAATACATTATTTAAAATATATTAATAAAATATTCATATAAAATATGTAATAAAGTAAATAATATTTATTTTAAATATATAAATTTTGAAATTTCATTGATATTTTAAAAAATAAAAAGCAAAAAATTTGATTTCAAAAAACTTTTTTTTTTTGGAATAAAAAAAACTTCTTATTATCATGTAAATCAAACAAACTTAAAATATGACCTCTTTCTTATGATTTCTCAAAAAAAATGATTTTGTATTAAGCTCGAATTGTATGCTAGGTGCAATTTTTTCCCCCAATTGCGTAATTCCCATGACCGGTTCCATCTGAATAATGAGTCGACAACCATTAAATACACCTCTGCAAAAAAACATCCGACGACATTAATAAAGGCAGCAGCAGAAGAAGAGGAAGAAGCATGAATAGGCCAAAATTCGCCGCCAGTACTGCCATACTTTTGTTCATCTGTGTTATCAACTTGTGTATATGGACCCCACAGGCCCAGAACTTGCCACCTGCGAGCTACGATGGGTTCGTGTACAAAAATCGCCCAGCTGACTTCAATACCATTCTCATAGAAGCGTTTTATGACCCTGTCTGCCCCGATAGCAGAGACTCCTGGCCGAGTCTTAAACAAGCCCTTCACCACTATGATTCCCACACTTCTCTCTCAGTTCACCTTCTCCCTTTACCGTCAGTATCTCTCTCTCTTTTCCTATTGAATATTGAAAAAAAAAAAAAAAATTAAGTCGTTTTTTCTGCTGATACTTCGTCTTTGAGATTAATTTGCTTAAATTTGGGTAAAAGATTGCCTTTTGGTCTGTACCCAACGAATTCAGGATTAAGTATTATAATTTTGGATATATGGTGCTTTACCTAGAAATTAAGAGAGTTTTTAAGTAATTAGTCATGTTTAAACTACTGACTGGCTATTTGTTTTAGACTTGTGCCAATATGAATTAGGGGGTAAACATGCTCTTTTATGCAGTTCATTTAGCTGTCATTTATCACATTGGGAATTTAAGCTAAGTAAACCTGTTTCATCTCAATTTATTGTCTATTTGGCTACGACCGTTAGCACTTAGAATTAGGCTGTTAGTGAGGGGTGAAAATGCTCTTATATGAGGTGGACATGTGCGTTCTTTTTTTCTTGAATTGATTCTAAATATTCTTTGTGTAAGCTGCAGTTACCATGATAATGCATTTGCTGCTTCTCGTGCTTTGCATATTGCAAATCAGCTGAACACTTCTTCTACATTCCCCTTGTTAGAGCAGTTCTTTGAACATCAGGTTAGAATTTTCAGTATCACTGCTACATCTTTTAAGTTTTTTACAAATTTAATTGCGATTTGCTCTGTAAACAAAGGTAGATAAACTGCGGCAAGATAAGCTAGAGCGTTGTTTTCCATCCCCATATGCCTGATCTTAGTCTCTTATATGCATATGCATTGTGATATGCTGGAGCATTAATGCATAGATGAAAAATATTAGTATAGGTGTTTGTATTGTTTTATTTGATTGTCTGCATCTTTGAGGTTGAGGCTTTAACTCTTGTGCCGTTTGATTTACCAATCTTAGAGAGGCTGAGGATTCTTCTATTTGCAGCTTAAAAATCAATCAATGTTCTGCAAGAATGAAAAATGTTAATTTAAATATTTTTAGCTAAGTGATTTACTGCCTTGAAAACTATGGTTCCTGCCCTTAGTGCAGTGTCTCAATAGTATTAATATACATTCTGTTTCAGCTGGCAACGAAAAAAATATGCATCAATTTAAGAAAGCTGTTCTTCTGATGGAATCAATCTAACCTTTTTGTACTTAGTTTTCTCTTTGGTTGCTATATGTAGAATAGAGTTCACGTTTCTTTTGCTTCATGTCATGCTTTAGTCCACTCTTTTTCTACTTCACATGGAGTCAAGTCTGCTCTTTTCACCGTTCATATGGAGTCCAAGACATTTTATTTGTTAATTTTGAACCAAGGTGAATTCTATTAATGCTTTCCCAAAAATCAAATCTTCTCTTTTTGTGCTTTGTTTATAGTCTCAAATTCGCTCAATGATGATTCAGATGCAGCTGGTTGTGCTCTTATGTGATTTGTACTGCATCATGTCTACTCTTGTTGTGCTTCATATTGAATGCATGACTCTCTTCTTGCTCCATGTCACATTAACTCAACTCATTTCTATCCATATGTTGACCTAACACCATCACACCAGCCCTTTCTCATCTACCTTTTGGGATTGGGTCTCTGTACCTGTTACATTCCATTACCTATCCCTGAGCAAGATATCTGGTGCATCTTCCTGAAGATCTTTCTTGTGCATCTTCCCTAAGATCTTTCTTACCAGCAACAGTTTTACCTGGTTCTTATAGCCAACACTACATCACCTTCAGTCACTAAATCAAGTCCCCTTGTTAGTTCGTGAGATTTTGGTGAAAATACTTTAAAGCGACCTCCCAAAATATCTTGGATTAAAGTTGCCTTTCCATCTGGAAGGAAACACAATTTTTTTGAGGCTGGATCTAAATGTTGGTCAGTTTCACTGATTTTCTCCTGCCTTCCTGCCAGGAGCTGTGTTAGTAATTTGTGGAATTTTAATTCTGTGATCTTACAGCTATTTAAATTTAATGTGGACTAAATTCTAGTATGTGCTAATATCAGGAGAAGTTCTATAATGCTGAAACACGCAACTTATCAAGAGCTGCTGCTGTAAAAAAAATAGTGAAATTTGCAACTTTAGCAGTTGGAAATTCATTTCACTCTGCAATTGAATCTGGTTTCAATGACAGACAAACTGATCTCAAAACAAGGGTTTCCTTCAAGGTAAGATGAGATTTAATTATATTGATTCCAATGATGCTATGCGCCCTGATCGTTTTCTGTACCACTTATAATGTCCATGAAAAATTGCCTCTGATGATAACATTTGTTGTTCTTTTTCACTCTATTCTGCTTGCTTTACTAGTGCTCTTATCTGTTTCAAGAACTTTGCAAGCTATAAACCTAAAACTTGCATAACTTTTTATAGTTCATTTGTCATACACCTCTGTGAATAACATTGATGTTGAACATCTGTCGGATTACAGTATAGTGCTTCAAGAGGAGTGTTTGGCACACCTACCTTTTTCGTCAATGGATTTGCATTACCTGATTCTGGCTCTACGATAGATTATAATGGCTGGAGAAGGATCATTGATCCATTGATTAAAGCAAAGAGGAACAAAAAGGGGGATCCTTCGCATTTCTCATTATGAAAGCTTTGCTTGCAAGCACTCAATCTGTTCACATTTCAATGAAACATTGTCAAACTGTTTTATGTGATAATGTTTAAAGTTGTGTGAATGCAATAAAATCTTCTCAACGTTTGAAATTATGTTAAATGTTATTGCCCGTTTTTGTCTACTATAGATTGAAGGCAAACATGATGTTGACAGGTGTGGAAGAAAAGGGCAGTTAATGGTTAGGGATTTCACATAAATATATACATGAATTTATTCCTACCAGCTATTATAGAACAAACAAAACTCTGCTCTGAGGCAAAGATTAAAAGCAATAATATTTTGGGGGCCATTGTAGTTTTGTTTCCATTCCATTCTGTGGGAGTATGAACCGTGTAGGATTTAGAGGAGGATTCACGAAGGGAAACGTGTCCAGGTTAAATCTAAAAGTGAATAAACAAATAAAATTAGAACTCGCTATTGTTTATTTCCATGAACGAGATCGTTTATGAAGAAGAACAAAAATAAAACTCCTGTATTAAGCTTGAATTGCACACACTAAGTAAAGCCTACTTTAACATCCCAAGAGAAGAATATATATACGAATTAAAGAGAAAATGATGAAAAGGCCATGTTTCTCCTCTATAGTGATAATGTTTTTCGTCTGTCATCATTATTAACGTGTACATTTTGGAGAAAATCATCCTAATTGAAGCCTCTTTGGAACCAATCTGCCTCTGTAGCAGAGCCTCGCGCCCTTCGCCACTATGGCCATGATCCTCCCCTTACCGTTATGCATTGCATTTGAGCATCACATCAATTAGGAATTGAGTACTTGGCGCTGCAACATTGAATGTTGTTGTCGTGTAAAGACAGCTTGCGAATTTCTGCATTATTTTGAATATTCAAATAATAATACTACATTTACTATACCATCAAAATAATTTAAAAAATCATTTTTTTATTTTAGATATAAGAATATCAAAATTAATATTTTTTAAATTATTTTATATTTTATCATTAGTTTTATTTTTACATTTTAATAATTTTTATTTTCTTTTCTTGATTCTTAGGTTAATTGATTGTGACTATAGATTTTGTGTGAATTTTTATTTAACTATTTTTTATTATTTTGATTATTAAATGTATTTTTAATAATTATTTTTCAATCATTAATTACTAAATTTTAATAATTATTTTTTTATTTTATTAAATTTTATTTACATACTTTTAATTGAAATTTATCTATATTTAAATTAAATTTAAATAAATTATATTAGCAAAGTTTTATATATATAGATATAAAACTATTTTAAAATTGTATAAAAAAATGTAAATGAAAAAATATCATATATTAATTCATTAATGAGAGTTTATCATTTTTTCAACTTTATCATATATAATAGATTTAATCTAATTCATTTTTTTTTGGAAATTATAAAATATTTATAAAATCTTTTTAAAGTAAGTGATTTTAAAAAATTATATCTACGTGAAATATTTTTAATATTATGTATTAAAACTAAAATTTATTTCATATATAAATTAATAATTAATGCTAAAATTAAATGTATCATAATTTAATCTTATATTAGATATAAAAATAAATATTTCATAATTATTTTAACATTAATTGTCATTATTACAATGTAAAACACATCCATGACTCAAGGGTTTGGTTGATATCAAAGGGATTTAACAAAAGGTTTAATAATGACTTGTTATGTCAGCTTAAATAAATCCAAATTTAAAGAAATTGTCATATCATCATTTTGATTTGTTTTTGCTTCAACCTAGATTTTTATTAAATTAAAATATTTATAGTTAATTTTTTAAATTTCTTTTCATTAATTATTAAATTAAAAATATTTATTTTTCATTTAATATAATTAAAGATATGAACAAAAAATATATTATAAATTATAAAGTACTCAAATATTAAAACTATATGAAATACAAAAGATGGCAATCCTTTTGCAATGAAAGAAATATTTTCCAATTAAAGAGATATTATTTTTATTGATTTATGAATTGATTTCATTTAATTTCTATAACTTTCTTTAAAAACAATAATAATATCCAAATAAGCTGCGCCATATATGTCGTTTTTTAGCATTAGTGCTGATGTGTATGATCTTTTTTGGAGTGATTTTAATATTTTTTTTATGGAAATTGCAGACATTCGTAGCATTGTGTTCGTTGTTTAATTTAGATACATGGTTAAAAAAAATTTGGAATAAAAAAAGATAAAAATAAATTAAATGTATTACAAAGAAAAAAGAAAGACAGACGCATCTAAATTCTAGTTAACAAACCATACTCATTCCTCACATATTTTAAATTTATCCTTATTTCTTTGCTATGAGATTTATTTAAATTAAGGTAATTTGAAGGCAAAGAAATTGTTTAAAATTTCTCTCAAATGTGCAAGTAATTTTACTCTATTTTTCTTTTTATTTTATTTCTTCTTCATAATATCTAGTAATTTATCTATAATGTGTCATTTACACACATTCAGTGTTTCACCTCTGAGTAAAGTGGATTCATAGATTAAAATCCTAAAAATTTAATTGTGATATTCTGAGAATTAAAATGCAAAAATTAAATGTTGTTGATTGTATTCAAATTTTTGCTACATTGATTACTTTAGTCTATATATATTTGCTAGATGTTTAGTTATTTTCTGCTGAAACACTTAAATTGTCATTTTGTTTACTATTTTCTTTAATACAGATTATATAAATTATTCTTACTTGTTTTATTAATGCTCATTTGTTTTATTGTGCAGATACAATATTTTATTTTTCTCAATTATAATAGTACTATTGCACTAACATCCTCTTCTACATGAGAATAACTTTGCTTTATTCTTATATTTATTTTATATCTATAAAATTTTCATCTTTAATTGGTATGTAATTAATTAATTTATTTTTATATTATTTATTATGTGTTAGATGATATTTAAATTATTAATAATTGATATGATTGAAAACTAAAATTAGGTAATAATTATTACAGACAATCTATAAAAATTTTGTACAATTAAGTGAAAGCCAAATCAATATCTGAATGGCGGGAACACAAAATATATTTGAAGACATATCGTTTGATTTAGTTTATTTATTTACTTTAATTGCTAGCAGTGTTAATTATTTCTCTTAGAAGTTACCAAACTATTGTTAATTATTTCTCTTAGCAGTGTTAATTATTGTTACATCAATAAAAGAATAGAGAGAGTTATTTTCCAAATGAGTATTATCTTCAATGTGTTTTTAGGTCTTATTTATTTTGAAGAAAATTAGTTAATGACTTGCATAAGAATAAGTTATTGAGGGTTAAAGGACGGAATTAAAATGAGCGTAAAAAATTAACTTTATTTGGGAGTAAAATTTTAATGGGGGTGAAAAGTTAATGAAAGTTAATTATTTACATTCCTTAACTTCTTAAACTCATTTTTTTTTAACCCACAATTTGGAGGGTAGACAATAGAATAAAAAAAAGATTAAAAATAAAAAATATTATAAAACAAATATAATATTAAAGTAAAATTTCAATTTTTTTAACAATATTTTATATTTTGGATATAATTATCAATTTAATTTTTTTAATTAACTTTCCTCTCATATTTTAGAACTTCTAAATAAAATGAATGTTATGTATTCTTTTAACTCCATATTATTTTTTTAAAACTTCAAAACAAGGTAAAAATAATTAATATTACATTCTATTTTATTCAATTATATTACTTCACTCTTATTAGTCTCCTTTTCATCATCGCCAAAACTCCCATGTATGGTATTTGCGGCAAGTTTTTGCCAGCATTTATTTGTGGCAAATCACTTTGGCAATTGCTGCGTAGGACCAAGTGACATCGAGTAGGTGATCATGCCATGGTGCTTGGAAGGGTGAAAGAAAATTTTTCATGTTTCAAATTATAATGAAATTACTTTATAATTCTTGTTTATCATATATTTTGCAAGTTGTGTGCCTTTTACTTACACTTAGTATGCGTATACATATATAAGTCTAATTACTAACTAATTAAAACTTTTTTTTATATAAATAAAGTGCATTATTATTAATTTTTTTAATCTCATGATAACTTATTCTATTCACATCTAATGCAATTATAGATTTTTTTTAATATGAACTGAGTTTATTATATAAATGATCAATTGTCTAATTATAAAAAGTTATTTATTTAATTTTTCTGTTTTGTCAATGATATTTTGTAATTTTCATAAATTTATATTCAAAATATATTATACAAATCAATTCTCATTAAATAATTTATCATCTTATATGATAAATTCAATATATAAAATACTTTCTTCAATTATAAACGGTGAAAATACAGATATTAATAGCTCTAATCCTCATTAAATAATGCAAATAGATTGATTATGAATTAATTAAAAATTTTGTTGACCCTTAATATGGTTAGCCGCTAAAAATTGACAACCAACCATTAATCTTTGACTAAAGTCAAACTTAACCATTGTTAACCTGTATGACCTAACTCAATGTGAATAACTAGCATCTTAATTAAACACTTGACAAAATAAAAAATTTCTTCGGACCGAAACGCAGAATGAGATAAATTTTCTGAATAAATTGGTTCTTTCTGCATTTAACAAAGTGAGTTTTTTATTTTTTTAAGAAAATAAAGGACGTGATCAGTAGGATAGGACTGTAAATAGATTAATGAAGTGTTGAAAACGAGGCAGCCAATAAGCCGAACCAGCACTGTTTGGTTGATTAAAAACGGCTCGACCGAATAACCGAGGTTGGTTAGGGTAGTTTTGGGAAAGTAGCGGTGGTATATAAAGCAGGAGACGCCGCAGTTGGCGTTTGAGGGCGTAAAAGAAGAAACCAAGCCGTAGAAGAGGGCTCTTTCTTGGCCGAGCAAACTTATCTCCATATCTTCAAGGTATGTGTCTCAGATCCACCAAAACCCTAGCTATCTTCTCCTCCTTTCTCTTTCTGACTATATTTAAACTTAATATTAAAAGCCTGTTCATCTTCAATTATTTTTATTTTTATTTTTTGGTTTCTTCTTCTTTTAGCTTTTATATCTCTGTTTTTATTATATTTTAAGTGTTATGGGAATTGATAGTGTAGATGGATCGGTACCAGAGAGTGGAGAAGCCAAAAGCGGATACACCAATTGACGAGAATGAGATTCGTATTACTAGTCAGGGAAGGATGCGCAATTATATCTCATATGCCATGAGTCTGCTTCAAGTATGTTCTCCTATCTTTTCATTTTCTCCTTTTTTTTTTTTTCTGTTTCTGTTTCTGTTTCCTCTGTTTTTCTTATTTTTCTTTCTTTGCTTACATCAGATTTTAATTCATATGGTAACTATTTGTGGATTTAGCATGACAACAACTTCGATCTGTGTGGTAGAATTCAAAGTTTTCGTAAAATTTAGAGCCTAAAATTTAAATGTCTTTAAGCTGTTCGGAGTTTGCGAAACTTGTTCGCTAGTCCTTGAGGCTCTGTTTGGATTGAAGGTTGATAAAGGGTTGAAAGTATTATTAATGGAATGGAATGAAAGAATTTTAAATTGGAAAGAAAGTGTTAAATTATATTTGTGATTGGAATGGTAGGAATGGAAAAGAATGGTTTGAGATTAGTTATGTTTATTTGCAATGAAATGGAATGAAAAGTTAACTTAAAAATTGACAAAAATACCTTTTCATATACTAATTCAACAAATAATTATAACAAAAATTTAAGAATTATCTCTCATTCTTTTAAAAAAATTATATTTAATGATGCTTTCTTAAATTATTTATATTAGGATATATTATTCTATTATTTATTATATTATAATAATAATATTATATTTTAATTTATTATTTATTATATTCTAATTTCTATTCTATTAGAATATATTATTCTATCAATATTTAATATTATTTTTTTAATATTATTCTATTTATTCTATTAATATTATTTATTATATTAGAATATATTAATATTATTTATTATATTAATATATATATATATATTAATATTAGAATACATTATTCCATTATATTATATTAATATTATATAATATATATTATATTAATATTGTAATTTATATTAAAATATAATATATTATTATAATAATATTATATATTTTTTAATATTATATAATTTATTTAAAATTTATATTTAATTTATATATATATATATATTTATTATATTTTATTTTATATATATATTATTATATATGATTAATATATAATTTATAATTTATTATATATATTTATGATTAAATTATATATAATTTAATATATAATTATATATATTAATATATAAAATAATATATAATTTAATTAATTATTAATATAATTTAAAATTTTAAAATTTGAAACCAACGGCAAAATAGACTATCTACTTTTTCTTTAATTTGAAACTAATTTGGGGTGTTTCAATATAGGATTGGGGTGCGTTTGGATGAGTTTAACAAACCATTAGAAATCAATCGATTCTACTCAAATACCTCCCATCCAAATATAAAAACTATTTTTAAACCGGCCCCTTCCATTCCATTCTCTTCTAAACACCTAATCCAAACAGAGCTTAAATAGACGCCACAGTAGTCTTACCCAACCTAACCCCCGCTTTTCCTTTTTTTTTCTCCTCATGATTTGTGCTCCCTTTAATGGACGATAATTTAATGATTCAAAGCAACTATGTTGAGAGGAACAAGTGTTGATTATTATGTGTGTTTCTCGAGTTGTTGGAAAGACTCGTTATTCTAGGTTTAATTGTACTATTTTCCTAGTCCGTTTTTTATATTTGTTCTTTGATCCCTATTTTTGCAGGAAAAAGGTTCGAGTGAAATTGTATTCAAAGCAATGGGAAGAGCTATCAATAAGACTGTGACTATAGTGGAGTTAATCAAGGTTTCCCATCCCCTCTGCACCAAATAATCACTCATGACTGAACTTCTCACTGTTCAATTATTGACAGCAATGTACTTTGCACTTGTAATGCAGAGAAGAATTGTTGGTCTCTATCAGATCACAGCAATTGGATCCACAGACATCACTGATACATGGGAGCCCCTTGAGGAAGGCCTCCTTCCGTAAGAATATCCTCCAGAAGAAAATTGGATTCCTAAGATCCTTTTTCCGTGTCATTTGGCTTCCGTTCTGTTTAACTTCAAATTTGACTGTGACCCTTGTTTTTGTCAACACAGTTTGGAAACCACAAGGCATGTGTCTATGATTACAATTACCCTATCCAAGAAGGAGCTCAATACATCAGCTGTTGGGTGAGTTTGCATAGCACTAATATAAAGCAGCTTTTTTGTCCCTTAAATTCTTTGATAATGTACTTACTTAAAGGGAATGATATGAAATCATAACAACTTGGGCTCTAAGTTCTTTGCTGTCAAGTTGATTTCATGCACTCTCAGCAATAGTAGATGTGATAGCAATTAATGGGTGATTGTATGCTCATCATGAATCATGATGCTTCATTTGGTTTTTGGTTATGCTACATTTTAATGCTTGTTAAAAAATGGTGTAAAAATGGAATGCCAATTGTATTTTGTTTTATATTTTGTTTTTAAATATTCAAAATTCCTATTTGCCAAAGTGTTATACTCATTGAAATTTTGATACAATTTTTTTCATTATCTTTTTGTTTGTTTTTTCTTGATATTATTGTTCTGGAGGAACAGGTAAAAAGTAAGAAGAAATGGTTGAGAACATTTTTTTACAATTTTTAGTTGAAAATCGGATCACCATCTTATGTTATTGGATTATGTGTATGATCTTTTGGACAATACCTTCTCTTAAAATTTTATTTTCCTTTAATGGGTGGTGACATCGGCTGACTCAATAATAAGTTGTAAATGGTAAGTTGATGTTGTGTGTTCTTTCATGGTACATGGTGTTCTAATGCGTAATGACTTTCCTGTTTATGAAGTTCCTGTATTAGCTGGAAGTGCCATTTGGGCAGTTTAATTTGTGGACATATTTACACAATTGGATTGATTGCTAATTTTAAGATCTTTCATCACTCATGAATGCTATCCTTTTCAGGTACCAGCCACCATTACCCGCAGAACTGGTGAAGGGATCAACAGAATTTGATTACGATGGAGGTGAAGTTTGTTTATAATTTATGCAGACACTCAATTATTGGAATTTGGATCTTTTTAAATGGTTATTGTTGTGCTGCAGAGGGTTCACCAAATGGCCGAGGTAGGGGACGGGGTAGTAGAGGGAGAGGAAAGGGTAGAGGTATGCTTCAAGTGTTTTTGACATGTTCTTTTTTACTTCATATTTTCACTAATATTTGATTGTGTGCTTTTATTTCTTGGAGACCAGAAATGAGGTGGTTATGCCTTGCACTTACACCTAGATCACTTTCTTGGTGTCTCTACTTTTTCATTTGCTTATTTAATGTAACATTGTACTTGCAAGTAATAATCAGGTTAATCAGTGCACTTATTGGGAGTTCATATCATATTATATGATTATGAAAAATATTTTTGTGCAAATCTGAAATCCTAGTGTCTAGAATCTTCAAATGTGACACAAGGTTTTAGATGTCATTGCATTTTATTATTATTATTGCTATATCATATTGACAGTTGCACTCTTCCTTTAGGGAATGGATTTATTGCCGAGTATGAAGATGGTGGTTGGGATCGCAACAGGGGTCCTGGTAGGAGTAGGGGTCGGGGGAGAGGACGTAGCTTCCGTGGCCGTGGGAGAGGAGGATACAATGGACCTAATGCTGATATGCAGCAGGATAGAGGCTACAATTATGATGCACCTGTTCCTGGCCGTGGTATTTTTCCTTATCATTTTTTAACATCTGCTGAATATTTCTAGGTTTTGTTTCTGGAGCTGTTTATGTAGATATTTTTTCATCCTTTAAACTTCATCCTTTCGTGTACAGCTGCTTCATTTTTGGATTATCCTTGCACTGGAACTGTAATTCATACTCTACTGTGATCAAAATGTTCATCAACCTATAAAAACTGCTAATGACCATAAAAACCTGGGATTGAAGTAGCTTAAATTATTGTGACAGGATGGTTAATAGCTTGATAGAGGCATTGCTGTTGCTAATTTTGAGAAGAGTAACCTTGAAAACTGCCATAATAGCGGCATGTGATCGGCCAGTGAAATATCTTTGCAATCATTTTAGTAAGATATTGGTTCAACGATTAATTCATTGGTTGGTTGATTTATTTGAACTTCAGCTGATTGTATGACATGTTGAAACCAGGTTCAGTTTATTCTAGCAAGTGATGGAGTCAGGATGCATGACCTTTAATCCTGAGGTGTTTTATTGCAGTAATTATGATATCCAGATGTGGTGGTTATATTTTGTCCAGTTGGAATTTTGAGATGCACGTCATGCCATCATCTGTTAAATAATGTGGAAGTATGTGCATGCAAATCGTTGAATTTTCTTCATCATCTGTTATTTTGTAGGTCGTGGCCGTGGGAGGGGAAACCGTGGAAGGGGCCGTGGATTTAGATCTAATGGGCTGATCCAGGCAGCTGCATGAGATGCTCATTCAGTATTGTTGACTATGTTCAATGTCTTCTCCAACATGTTTATCATATTTTATTCCTTTGTAATTTCCCCCCTTTTGTCTGAACTAGGCATTTTAACTTTAGGACATTCATGTGTAACCCGGTAGACTAATCTTTGTAGTTTGGAACTGTTGCCTTGAGGCGATGTAGGTGTAGGTTTGGTGCTTGAACAGTTGTAACTGTTTTTATTTGTTTTGAGCAGTGCATTCTTTTATTTTTCTGTTTGGGTTCATTTTGGTAAATTAGTGCTCAAGGTTCG
The DNA here is from genome assembly GCA_949677035.1 of Omphalea diandra. NCBI lineage: Eukaryota > Viridiplantae > Streptophyta > Magnoliopsida > Malpighiales > Euphorbiaceae > Omphalea > Omphalea diandra. Next base: position 17,673 of record CATIWR010069721.1, read on the forward strand.
TTGGTTTTGCTTCAGGTGGTGCTGGTATTAATCAATGCTTTGGTTCAATGTTAAGAAATCTTCAAAAAAGCCAATTCTTTGTCTCACTGCTACTCCTTTCAAATGTAAACTACTTTTTCCACTGGTTTATGCACATGGTGCGCTGCAGATTTTTCAATGTCGTAGCAAGGAATTTTCAGTGATTACGCTAGTCTTTTGAGTTGGAAAATGAAAATGATTTCAGGTACAGTTCAGAACAAGAAATATTTATGTTAGGTTAATATACCAATTAGGTTAATATCCTATAAAAATAGTTAAAGTACTAGTATTACATTGGGCAGCCACTCTTTTCTTTTACGATGCAGTCCCGCCTTAGCTCTCGCTACCTCCTGGACACCACCACTCCCCATTTCTTGTGGACGCTGGCAACAAAGAAGTCAATTACTCGGGGTTGAGCCAGCATTTATCCTGACGTTTTTTTTTTTTTTTTCTTTCCTATGGTAACGAGAGGGATGATGCACAACTGTAATCTATAATTATTTGCGAGTATGCGTAACTTTTAGGATGTTGCCTGGATAATGGACATCTCAGGAATAGGGGAGATTAGGATTTCCCCCCCTCGTTGCTGTTGGAGTTAGCATGTGGATAATTGATGGCAGACTATGATTGCATTTTTAGCTTGACAACAACTGTAATCTATACTTATTTGCCAGTATACGTAACTCTTAGGATGTTGCCGCATAGCGGCATGCTGAGTTTTGTCAGCTTTGTATTCAGTGGAACCGGAGGCTGCTTAAATTAGGAATTTCAGTGGCTTATATATTATATAATGAAAATAATGCGAGACACTTTTGAACTTGTTACTTCGTAATTCCCTCCACTCTAACCCATATGATCAGGCAGAGAAACGGAGGTCTTAAGGCACTACGATTTGAGGAGCACTCAAATCAGCAGGTATGTCAATCCTCAGCACTTGCTCTTTTTCACTATGTTTTAAAATAATAAAAATTAAGCAGGTTTGCATATTTTAAACGGTGTATTTTGAAATTTTAACGGAAATGTGGTGCATTTTTTTGTTAGATGGTTTAAATTAAGAAGAGTATCTCTAGAGATCACATCACTGTTGTTCATCGCATATCCCCTTTAAAATCTCATCTGCTGATCAAGTTTCAGATAAATGGGAAAGCAGTAAATTGAGAAACAAAGAAGAGAAATTAAAGCCAGTGCCTGTATTGAGTTTTTTGGGCTCAACCGACCATGTTACTAGCTTCTTATCTAAGTCGAGTAAGTTTTTTGGTTTAACCTAAATTAGGTCAGAGCATTTATGTTTGTCTCTGTTTTTTTGGGACCACATTAGTGGAATTTCCTCCATCTATGGTATCTCATGTACTGGATGATTGCTTTACCTGGTAAGAACTAATTACCTATGAGCCTAAATGGAATCTCTCAATATTAATATATCATGTATTGGATCAGAGTTTTTTTTAGAATGAAAAAGAAAATTAAGGATAATGATAGAAAAAACATAGAATGAAATATAATGAGATTAATTAAGTTCACTTTATTTGAGTTTTTTTTTTTTAAAAAAATAAAGTAAATTAATGGTCTAAACTAAAAATCTTTTCGTTCCACTTATTTAACTCTTGATTTGAAGATTAATAAAAAAAAATATTGGAAACTAAATGAAGGTGAACTTTTAATTTTTATTTGCTCTCTTTTATATCATAAAAAACATTTGCAAATAAAATTAATTTATCAACCTTTATTTGCATTCTACTCTTTAATTCTTTATAATCCACCTCCATGCAAAATGCCTAAATTTTAATCTATCTCACCATCCTCCATAACAATACATAAAACTTTTATCTGGCCAAAAAATATTTGGAGAATATGCTTCCGCTTAATTAGCTCTAACATGTTCTTGATCCAATTCCAATCATTTTCGCCATTTAACAAACTCGTAATATATATACTGATATGCTTTCGTTTTTATGTGAATCGAATCAGATCGACCTACTGTAGATGTGGTTGTGTGAAACTGAAGACTCCCCCCATATGATTGCCTAGGAGTGTGCAAGTGATATGTGACTACTAAATCGAAATTCAGAAATATTCGAATGATGTAAAATTTTTTGTTATGTGCTGTCTTAAAAATGTAAAATGAGATTAATTTGAGATCAATTATATATTTGAATCGAATCAAAATTCACATTAAATTATTTTTGATTGTTTTTTAATTGAAAACTATAACTTCATATAATAATTTTACACACATAAACGCACATATATATATATATAGTTCCATTAATTCTGTCAATTTCACAATAGTTAGACACATGGTTTTGCTAGGACCTTGACCAAAAAAAAAAAAGAAAAAAAACACGACTGGTGGAATAAAGCCGGAGATTCAAATACATGGTGCGGTCTTCCTTCCCAAAATTTTGTTTCTTGCTGGCCAATAATAGCTTGTCTAAATTACCTCACACCATGATCTTCAACATATCAAAATTAGTCAGAAATTCGGTCAAGTATTTTTTAATTAAATCATACTTGATAAATATAAATTAAAAAAAAACATATTTCTAAATAATAAGAACAAATAGTTTCTAGTTGAGAGCAAATATATATCATTAACTTTCAACATTAGAAAATTAAATCAAGATTTAAGTTGTATAATCTCTCAACAATAGACATAACTAATGATTTTCATAAAATAGAAAAACATATGAAGGATCTAGGATAAAATCTAAAAAATAATAATATGTGCAGTTTAAGAAACTTCACTACAAAAATAAATATTATTATTGGTGGTGATTCGTACATAATTTTGTATTTATAAAATTTTTTAGTGATTAAACTATTATAGAAGATTTATTGTTCTATAACTACTTAAATTATGCAAGTTTAAAGCACAAATCCGTGTACACATCAATCATTTTCCTCACTTTGTTATTTTAGTTAACAATAATTCAGAATATGATTGGAGTTTTCGCGTTTATGATGAGAATTATAGGAAGAGGACTATCCTTTTATTGTGCATCTCATGGCCCTTTAAGCCTCTAATAAATAAAAAATGATAATGATTCAAATGCTAAAACAATAGAATAAAAAAAAAGAATCTAAGAGTCAATTATAGCTATGGGTGATATAATAGACAGAATTCAAAAGCACATGCCTTTAATTATGCTAGGAAGATGTATTTTAATTATAAAAAAAATATCATACAAATAGAAAGTTATAGCTAATAACATAATTATTATAGAAATTCTAGGTTAAAATATACTTTAAATGGGTATTTTTCCTCCTTGGTTTAGGATTTTATTTGCATTTTTAATAAATATACTTTAAATGGGTATTTGTCCTCGTTAGTTTAGGACTTCATTTTATTTTTAATACTCTTTTAATGAAAGTTTTGAGAAGTTAAAGTGACAATATATTAGAATTAAAAAAAATTAAATTGTCAACATAATAATTTAATAAATAATAAATTATTATTTAAAATAAATTTTAAAATTAAAATTATATATATATATATATATATATATATTGATTGATTCACGACTGCTGGTCTAATAAATGATCTCTAGGCCTTCATAAATTGGCTTGGCACGTTTACGATCTCAAGAAGCCCAATTATAAAATTGTATTTACACTCAGAAAATCGTAATAATGAATCTATGTATCGAAAATATGGCCCATCGATGCTGAAAGTGGAGAAGATGACTTTCATTCGTTATTTAACCAAAATCTTAAAATTGAAAGATGAATATAGTAATGCTACATTAAAATTGAAAGACGATTTTAATATGAGTAAATTAAAAATTTATTAATAAAGAGAAACTTGGTACTAACAAATGGAAGATAAAAAGAAAAATAAAAATAGCGAATCCCATCACCGTCTAATGTCAAAAAAAAAAAAAATCATGTGCTTGAGAAACACAAATAATGGCATTGCATCAAATGAGGTCAAAGAAATAGCATGTGAAGTAGCATGATACGATCTAAGCTAATATTCAATTAGCCCAAAAAACACAAATGAAGATGAGGTTTCATCTTCATATAGCAACAACCAATACATTAAAAGAAAGCCAAAAACACCAAAAAGAAAGGAAAAAAAAAAAAAGAGCAATTGGGTTTCTGTCGTTGGGGTTTTGAAGTTTTCACGGCTCTTTGTGTTGTGGGAAGACCATGTGGGTTATGCAATAAGATGGTAAGAGAACGTGGGAATAATTGAATGAGGGTCAGAATTCTTCAGTTTTGCAGAAGATAATTCAACGTATCTTTATATATAGAATTGGTTCATGTTTCTCTGTCCTGGCAGAAGCTACATGTCATGTGAGGTTCTTGCATTAGGCAATTAGGTCCATTGGTCCCTTTATTTATAGACCCAATTCTGTGCTTGGAAATGCCAATAAATGTAAATACATTTTCCTATTTATCTTCACCCTGTCTTTTGTCTCTCCATATTTTTCATCTTCTAGTGCCACTATACAAAATGGCAAAAATGGTCATTCCCTTGCCAATCCTACTACTGTTCTGCTTTTTACCTAATGCCTTTGCTCCCTCTGGTTGGACCAAAGGTCATGCTACTTTCTATGGAGGAAGTGATGCTTCAGGAACTATGGGTATGCATGCAGCTGTCTTTCTACTTAACTTTTTTGGGTTCTTGATATTATTCGTTAATAACCTGATATTGCTTGTGGATATGGAAACTTGTACTCGACTGGGTACGGGACTAGAACTGCAGCTTTAAGCACTGCTTTATTCAACAATGGAGCTTCATGTGGTCAATGCTACGAGATCATGTGTGATTCTCAAGCTGACCCTAGATGGTGTATTAAAGGTACCTCAGTGACAATTACTGCAACAAATTTCTGCCCACCTAATTTTGCCCTTCCAAACGATAACGGAGGCTGGTGCAACCCTCAACTCCAGCATTTCGATATGGCCCAGCCTGCTTGGGAAAAAATTGGCATTTATAGAGGAGGGATCGTGCCTTTTATGTTTCAAAGGTACTTGACTATACTTTTCTTGATACATATTGATTAATGTTATTGGAGGTGTGTTATTTCCGTAAAATCTAATGTTCTGAAACTTAACTATGTCAGGGTTCCATGCAAGAAACATGGTGGAGTTAGATTTACAGTCAATGGAAGAGACTATTTTGAGCTAGTGTTGATAAGCAATGTGGCTGGTGCTGGATCAATTCAATCTGTGTCCATCAAAGGGTCAAACACAGAGTGGATGAATATGTCAAGAAACTGGGGGGCTAACTGGCAGTCTAATGCCTACCTAAATGGTCAATCATTGTCGTTTAGGGTCACAACAACTGATGGGGAGACCAGATTATTTCAAGACATTGTTCCATCAAATTGGGGATTTGGACAGAGTTTCTCTAGCTCAGTTCAATTCTGAAGTTCAAATTTTTAAAGAGGGTTTGGAGTCCACGGTTTGATTAGGCCGAGGCGTGTTCATAATTTTACTATACAGCAGCCCGCCCCATTCTTTCCTTTTTTCTTGTATATATCAAATGGGACAAGTCTGTATGCTAGAGCATATTATTGGAGGTTATTTATGTGAAAACTATCTACTACTTCATAATTTTTTATCATGTGCTGTAATGTTTTCTATAAATACGGCAGTTGGTGGATGACACAATAACGTACAAGCTGAAAAATCGTTGTAGTGAAAGAATGAATTATAACTGTCTATTATGGATAAGAACAAATGCTAAAGGGTTGATGTCACTAGAATTCTGGCATATTCCACTAAAAATATGAGGTTATAAAAATTCTAAAATATGCTATGAGGCTACATTTTTTTTTAGTCTCCAAAAACAAAAGACTATAAATACATATTTAAATGAAAGAAAATCATCTTTAATCTCTCAAACAAAATAGAATAATCCATTGATCCATGTATATGGATTCAGATTAAATTTACTTTATTGTTTTTAAAACTCTTGCTTCCATTCTTGAATTTCATTATATTTATTGTTTTGGTTTCATATTGCAAGTTTTCTTTCCATAATTATCCAATTCATGTTGATTATCTTTTGGTTTGGGTTGTTTGAGTTTGTTTTGATTGTGACTATTGTTCTCTTGCTGTCAAGAAATGTTTAAAAGAGTAGTTACACATTTTAACCTTCTTGCTTTATTAGCACTGGATGTTGGTTTTTGGGCTTTACTTCTTGCTTTATTTTTATTTTCAAATATTACTGGAGTTATTTGGGGCGTTGAGGCTTCTTTTGCGTTATAGTTGGCATAATTTTACTGGTTTTATAGCAAAAAATTAGATTAATTTATATTAGATTATAAATTTAATATTTATTTTCTTAAATTTATCGTCATGAAGCTATTGATTTATGAAAGGTAAAAAAATATTTTCACACGAAGAAAAAGCAATTCACTAATATTTTTTAATTTTTTTTAAAAAATAAAATTACTTTATTATCATTATTTATTAAAAAACAACGTAACAAAAAAAAGTGTTAAAAGCAGAAAGAGTTGATATCTTTAATTTTACATGATAAAATAGCTATTGTCTTTTGATGATTTAATAAAAGGGCACTTGCCTTCTAATCCAAAAAAGGGCACTTGCAACGTTGTTGGCTTGAGAAGATCCGTCACAATTGTGATCATGGCAATTACACATCTGTTGCTGCAAATAGTAGGCATTCCTTTCCCTTCAAAAAATAAAAGGCACCTAAATGATTCCCATACACATTTAGAGAAGTTTTAGCTAGCATGCTATTTGGAACTCCAAAATGATGGATGGACAACCATTGTAGAGGTGGGAGTTTTTTTACTCGATATGTGACTCAAATTCGATCTTAATCCGAGGTAAATCTGAAATCACTCGAAAATTTATGGGTCAAGTCGGATTTAAATTAACCTAATAGATTGAGTCAAAATTGATCTAAATGAGTTAATCTGTGACCCAATTCAATTGATTTGATACTAATATAAAAAAGAAAAAATTTATTAATAAATAAAAAAAAGGTAGAATAATTAAAATAAAAAAAAATTTATTTCAAAAAATATTTAGATTATTTAATTGAATTTAAATTTAAATTTAACTTTGATATTTTTATTTAAAATACAATGAAATTTTTATATTTTAATAAATTTATTAATTTTACTGTACTTTTTATGTGCCTAAAATATAATTTATTATTCATTATGATAAATTTTATTAATTATTATGATATGTTAATTTTATCATAATTTTTAAATTATTTAATATGATGATAAATATTATTATAACAATATTACTTCTTCGTATATGTAATTTGATAAGCACGATATTGTGATAAAATATTATGACAAAAAAAAAATGTTATAATTTATCCTATTTGCTTATTTATTATTACAAAAATATTTGAGTTAGAAATTTGTGGATCAATGATTAAGAAAATTCAAACATTTTTATAAACTTTTAATTGTATCTAAAATTTCTAATTGAGTCAATTATACCATAATTTAATGAATTACTTTCAATTATACCCCAAGTTAAAATCAACATTTAATAAAGTGTATATTTAGCACAATTAGCCTTTATATTTCTTCAATTAGTTCAATCGAATTCAAAATTAAATTTAAATTTTACTAAGATAATATTTTCAATTTAAATATTTTTTCACAAAATTTAGTTGATAAATAAATAATTCTATACTAATTTAATGTTTTAAAATTATAAATTTTATTTTTATATATTTAAATAATAAATTAATAAATCTTTAATTTTTATTTTAAGGATAAATTTTTTTAGAATATTTAGGTTCATATTATGTAATTGATTTTTAAAATATTTCTTAAAATTTTTATTTTAAATGGTTTAAATAATTTATTATTTAAAATATATAAATTAATTTTTTAAGGAGAGAATGAAAGAAACATTTCTTAAATGAGACATTGAAAGATTTACAAAATTTTTATATTTTTAAAATTTAAATATAAAATTATCAAATAAAATAGATTATAAATTCAATTAATTAAAAAAGAGATTAAATTGAACAAAAATAAAGCATAGTTTTAAGTAAACTCATGTAATTGATTTTGTAAATATTTCTTAAATTTTATTTTAAATGATTTAAACAATTTTGTATTTAAAATATAAAAATTAAATTTTTAAGAGGAGATTGAAAGATATTTTTTTTAAAAATGAGATATTGAGAGACTTTATGAATTATAAGTTTAAAATTTAGAAATTTATAGATTTAAATATGAAATTAAAAATTTTCATATAAAATTATATAATAAATTTATTTAAGCAAAAAAGGGATTAAATATAAAATAAAAGTATCATCTTAATTAAGTTTATGTAAATAATTTTTTAAAAATTTTATTTAAATAGTTATTATTTAAATGTAATAATTAATTTGTTAATGAGAGATTGAGGGGATTTATGAATTATAAATTTAAATTTTAAAATTTTAAATTTAAATATAAAATTAAAATTTATCATGCAGAAGTACATAGTAAATTTAATTAAGTAAAATAAGATTAAATTGAATAAAAATAAAGTAATATATTAATTAAGCCGTAAACTTAATTTTAGATTTAATTAAACTAATTGAAAAAATATAAAGGTCAACTAAGTGTAAATACACTTTTCTAAATTATATTTTTGATTTAAGGTATAATTAAAATTATTTTAGTAAATTATAGTATAATTGACCCAATTAAAAATTTTGAATGCAATTTAAAATCGCACGAATTAATTAAGCTAAATTGTTTTCATATTTTTTTAAAAGATTTAATATATAAAAGAAATTTATCACAATTTTACTTATTTTTTTATAATAATTGTAATAAATTTAATTTTTATCATAATAAAATCATATATTAAGACAAATATAATTTTATCACACAAATTTTTATTATAATACACAACATTTTTTTATAATGAATGATTTTCTATTATTGAACACTATATGTTTATTTGTAAATTAATTTAAATTATGATATATAACTTGAATATAATTTTATGTGGACTTAATTTAATTGTTTTCATAATCTATAGTCATTTGCTTAATTAAATAAATTATATTTAATTTATTAAATATTTTTAAATAAAAAATTTAATGAAATTTCGTTTTATATAAAATCTTACTAAATTTTTTTTTAAAAAGAATTATTATTTTTCTCTTAATAAATTATGAAAAAATATTAAATAATAAAAAATTCAAATGAACATTTTAAAAGTGAATACCAAATGATTTGACTCGAAATATCAATTACTCAATTTGAAATATCAATTTTAAGTATAAATTTGAACCCAACTCCAAATTTGTTTTTCATACACGATTTGAAGAGTAATCCAAAGCCACCAAAATCTGAAAGATCTAACCTGAAAATGCATCGATCTAGAAAATACCTGACCCAAAAATAACATGACCTGAAAATGACTCAACCTTAAACAACCCGACCCAATTCGCTTGTCACCTCTTTTGACCAAGCTTAAATTATATGCAACAATACCTTTATTAGTTCAACCTCATCGACCAAACATATGTCCTGTTAGAGCTTTTCTTTAGGGTCAATCCGCTCCTTTAATGCCATGCTTTCCTTAATTTTTAATCATGATCTAACAGAAAGTAGCACTGACTCCCTTCCTCTCCTTATAGCTTGAAGTTGTTCCATCATATAACGAAATGTAAGAATTCTTAATTAAAGAACTAATTTCTGAATTCAAACCCTGGTAAAATAAACCCAATTACTGGTTCTACTACCTGTGCCTTTCTATTTAATTATTAGCTTGATTAGACGTGGTTGTTGTCTTGTTATTTGCATGCTTCAATTCTACTACACTAACATTCTTGTTGATCACCAAATGTGCTAACAACATATCCATCGCCCTAACAACTCCACTACAAGGTTTTATCATTATCCTAATAATTTCATTATGTATAAATGCCAATCTGCTTTCTTTATTTGTGCAGATAATTAATTAGGAAAAAAAAAACAAATAAAGTCACAAGTTTAGACTAAAAATGGCAGTCTTAGTAGCTATTGCCCTTGCCCTTGTAATTTTTCCAATTTCTTCTCCAGTGGATGGTTTGACCTTAAACTTCTACGACCAATCCTGCCCTCAACTGGAGTCTGCAGTTACTAATGCTGTCAAAAAAGCAATGATGAATGACAAAACAGTTCCAGCTGCACTACTTCGGATGCACTTTCATGACTGTTTCATTAGAGTATAATATATACAATTATTTAACCAATTTATATATATGGTCTTTTTTTTTAGTGAAGTTTTTTTAACTAGTTTTTATGGTCTTTAATTAATTAGATATTAATTGTTGCACAAACACTTTGAAGGGTTGTGATGGTTCTGTGCTGTTGGAATCAAAGGGAAGGAACAAGGCAGAGAAAGATGGGCCTCCTAACATTTCATTGCGTGCTTTTTATGTTATTGACAATGCCGAAAAAGCAGTAGAAGCTATGTGTCCAGGCGTGGTCTCTTGTGCTGATATTTTAGCTCTGGCTGCAAGGGATGCTGTAGCTTTGGTTAGTTAATTTCATCACCTACCAGCACCATTACTTGTTTCGGTTAAACGGTTCCTATTGATAGTGATGGTTATGTGTCAGTCTGGAGGTCCAAGCTGGGATGTCCATAAAGGAAGAAAAGATGGAAGAATTTCAAAGGCAAGTGATACCAGGCAATTGCCAGCTCCCGTCTTCAACATTTCTCAATTACAGCAAACCTTCTCTCAGAGAGGACTTTCCCGCGAAGATCTCGTCGCACTTTCCGGTAAAATATTTCTATTCAAATAGAAGCAAATTCCCTAGTCCTCAAAAATTTATATGCTGAATTTTTAGCTAAAAATATATTTTTTTCTCAAAATTTTTTATTTGTTAAAAATTATATTCACTATTAGTGTCCACATTACTAAATTGAAATATTAAAAGACTATTTAGTTATAAAAGCTAATAAATTAAAATAATATTTGTTGTTTGATACCTTTCTTTCATGTATATATGTATATATATGTAATGTGCATGTAGATGCATGTAGGTGGTCATACTCTTGGATTCTCCCACTGTTCTTCCTTCCAAAACAGAATCCACAACTTCAATGCCACCCTTGACGTGGATCCGACAATGAACCCATCTTTTGCAGCCAGTTTAAAGAACGTCTGTCCTATGCACAACAAGGTTAAAAATGCAGGAGCCACAATGGATTCTTCAACCACCACATTCGATAATGCTTACTATAAGCTACTAGTCCAAGGCAAGAGTCTTTTCTCTTCAGATCAAGCCCTGCTCACTACCCCAATAACCCGGGCACTGGTTTCCAAGTTTGCCAGCTCTCAGGAAGAGTTTGAAAAGGCCTTCGTTAAGTCCATGATCAAGATGAGTGTCCATGATCAAGATGAGTAGTCTCAGTGGTGGCGGGCAAGTCAAAACACATGTGATAATAATTATGAAAAAAAAATTTTCTTCCGTAATTACTGTTTTATTTTTTTATAACAAACTTCTTTTTTTTATTTTAAATATTACTGCTTTGTTTATTTTTTTAACAAACTTCTTTTTTTAATTTTAAATATATATATTTGTGCTTTTATACATCTCTTTTATTTATTTTTAATTACATTGATATAATTATTATTATTATTATTATTATTATTATTATTTGTTAGTATTATTATTATTAGGGAGTAGACTTATTTTTTCACAAAAAATTTAGTATAAACTACAGGTTTATTAATTTTGATATTACAAAAACAATTGAAAATATCAAAATATTTAATTATAAAAAATAAACTTATAATTCACGAAAAATGAACCTATAGTTTATAAAAAATGAACTTATAATTTACTGATAATAAATCTACAGTTTATACTAAAATAAACCTATAGTTTATAAAAATGTATTTACAGTTTATAAAAAATGAACCTATAATTTATGAAAAATGAATCTACGATTTATTGATAATATACTTACAGTTCATAAAAAATAAATTTATAATTTATTGATAATAAATATACAATTTATATTAAAATAAATTTATAGTTTATAAAAAAATAAATCTATAATTTATAAAAATAAATTTATAATTTATAAAAAATGAATTTATATAATTTTCTAAAAGAGCAGGAGAATGTTTATCATCTTAAACAAAAGGTGCTCATTTTTTTTAATATATGTGATAACTCCTGATTTATATTGCAATAGGGATAGAGCCCCATGATATGACATAACAACCCTATATCGTGATGTTGGTTTAACGAGGAGGCCCGTGTAATGGAACGGCAGCCCACTCTTTTTTGTTCAGCGGCTAAACCAAACAAAGATTCTATTGGCCATAAAGACACGACAATAAAACCGCCGTCGTGGAACATGACTCAACTGAAGCCTCGTAACTGCAACTGCGGAACAAATTTTCCCTTCTCCCCGTACGTCAATTCAAATGGGCAACCAGAACGTCGACGAGACAACAACAAATCAGAAACAAGAAGAAGATGGAGTTGCTGATGAGGAATTGCATAAGCTCGTAACTGCAACTGCGGAACAAAATTTCCCTTCTCCCTGTACTTCAATTCAAATGGGCAACCGGAACGTCGACGAGACAACAACAAATCAGAAACAAGAAGAAGATGGAGTTGCTGATGAGGAATTGCATAAGCTCCTAGTGCCTGATGTCAACAAGCTTCTTCTCATACCTCCCTCCGCAATTGAAATTAACTACGTCTCTTATTTCGCCACAGGTCATTTCTCAATCTCGAATTGCTCTGTTTCCTCACTATGCATAGTCTTCAGCTTATTGTTTTTGCTAACTTGTTTGTTCGTTTAGATTTTGTGAAGGAAGGGCACGACCAGTACGTTTATCGACATGCCAATGGGTATATAGTTTGAAGGTCTGCGTTTTTTTTGTAATCTGTTGGGTTATAATTACTTACGAGTAATGCTGTGTCTGTTTTTGTGATTTGAAGTTTGTGTGTGATCGGTCTGGCGCCTACCCATGTGGCTTTTAAGGATGAAGGAGGAATCAGGGCCGTTGATTTTAATGTTGGCAAGTCTGATCGGAGTGGCATTAAGGTCACCGGAAAGCGCAAAAAGGTATCTTTTTCGAATTTTCTTTTGAATGTGACAATTACAGTATTAAGTAGCTGGTGAGTTCAGGTTCCAGTATGAAGTTGCATAATTCGAATGATTATTAGGGTTTTAGGTAGTTTGCTTCAAATTCAGAATTGGCCTATCAATTGAAAAGTGGATAGGATGGATTCAAATATTCCCTAAAGTTACCCTTTGTTTGGGAATTGGTGTTGCTATTAATTATCGTGGCTTTGATATTTTGATCTTTGTTCTCAAATATTCAAAGTTTCATATGTATGCTAGAGTTTTGCTACTTGTACTCATATGAGTGCAAAACCAGATGCCTTTTTGATTGTAGCAGAGTAATGTCTCTTGTCTGTTCACTTTGTTGAGTTTCTGAAAGTTAGACATAATGCTTTGCAGAATGCACAACACTTTGAGTCCAATACAGCTTTGTGTAAAGTTTGGACCAAGGATGCTTCCTATATTGTCAGGTAAAAACTGTTTCTCAGCCTCAACCTCATCTCTCTCCCCAGGAATACAATGTTGAGATAAAGTCTGTCATGACTTTTGACAGGTGTTGCGTTAAAGGATCATTGTTGGAAGTGAATGATAAGCTAATCAAACAGCCAGAATTGCTTAATTCTTCTGTAAGGACACATACATGGATGTCAAACATTGTTTATATGCAAATTTTAATTACCATATGGGAACTTGTTTGAGTTACTACTCTATTGTGACATCTTTTTGAGCTGAAGGAAAGAATAGGCATGATGTTCTAGTCTCTTATATTAGTAGCTTCTTCACGTTAGCATGTTTCTCCCATTGACAATTTAAAGGCTAAGACAGCTTTTTGGATGCCTTCCTTGCTTATTTTAACAGTTTGACTGCTTAATAAAACCAGTATAGTATTACTAATATATATAGCTTTTACATTCTGCAAGGAGTACCTTTTTTTTTTTCTGTCCATGGGGTTTATGCTATTGATTTTATTACAATGACTGACTGGAACTAGTTATGCAATGCAGTTGGAAAAAATCTCAGCTAAACTGTTATGAAATTATTTATTCGAATTATTGATGCAGTAAATCCTTTGGACAAGCTTTCTGCCTCTGTTGGAAGACAGTATACAATAACTTTCAACTTTGTGGGTATTGTAATCACGAGATTTTATTGTTAATTTGTTAGACTGATACCATACAATTGGCCTTCAACACCTTAGCCAAACTTAGGTTTTTCTGGTGTGCAACTGTTTTGTAGGTGATTCATATCAAAACCTTATATAAATTTCTTGTGTTGTTGGGGTGCATTCTTAGGTTTTCAGATTTTTCTTTTAGGACATGTAATGGTTGAATTTTCTCAAGTATATCAGATAGGGAGGTTTGTTAGTTCTGCTGGTTGAAATTTATGCATACATTTTACATTTCAAACATAAAACAGAATCAGAATGTATTTATCTAATGAACACTTGGATGGCCCATAGTGCTGAACTCTGTGGATTCTGATACTTAAGTGATCAGTTAAAACTTGAAACATACTGATCAACTAAAGCAATCTGTGGCAATGGCAGGGTAGCAGCCATGTCCTGGTACCAATAGCGGGAACCCGAGGTCTATGTGTCTTTCTTCCGAGTATTTATAGAGATGCATAATTCCAACAATTTCTGAAATATTCATCACAACTGTGAGATTGATTTGTTTATTTGGTTAATTAGTCTATTTGCTGTTGCCAACCAATGCACTAGTTGTTCTGGTTACTAAGACTCATAGGTGTTTGCTGGACCCATTGCAGGCTGATAGAGAAGGATACATTGCCATTATCATGCCAAAGCCAGCAGATTGGCTGAAGGTCAAGGCTTCATTATTGAGCATAGAAGAATACAAGAAATTGAGAGAAGGCAGGTGAACATTGGAATGCGCTGATCACTTTCTTGGCCTTGGATTAAACTAAAGAATCTTGCTGCCTCGCTAAGGTGCATCTGTTAGGAATCTTACCCATCATTGGTCCTTACAATGTGCCCCTACCGTCCCCCAAGCAAAAGGTGACATCTCAAAACGTATGGCACTTTTATTTCTCAGTGGGGGATAGACGAATGTAACTCTATCCCATTTTTGGTGTTGTGTTAAATTATTTATCGATTTTTTTTTTCAGCATAACAACAATGATAATTGAATAATTGAGTTATGCTTGTTGTATGTAAGAAGAACAATAATTAACTTAAAAATATGCTTCTTGTATGTAACAAGAGCAAAAAAACAGAGCATATTGAATTTTTCTCCTTAAAGTTCTTTGGTGTGGTAAATGATATTCAGCCTATAGTTATGTAAGTAGCTTAAGGTTCTCCGACAACTTATATCAAGGATGTCAAGAAAACCGCTGTGTTATAGACAGTTTAGAAATGTCAACTTTGAACAGAAAAGTCTTAGATAGGTTTAGCAATATCACCTTTGCTCCTCTTGAACCCAATCTCATAATAGAACAGACTTATAACACTAGTTAATATTTGATTAGACTCACTGCCAGCATGGGAGTCGGCTAATGGGGGTTTTTTTGGGTGGGGGTGGGAGGGAGAGGGGGTTGTTAAAGAATTGAATGGAAATGAGTGTAAATAATTAACTTTATTTGAGAGTACAATCTTAATGAGGGAAAAGTTAACAAAGGTTCAGTTTTTACATCTTTTAATCTTCTAACTTTTTTTTTTTTACCTCTCAATTTGGGGGTAGACAATTGAATGGAAAAAACGTGTTAAACATGTAATATATTATAAGACAAATATAACCTTGATAGTATTTTGATAATTATTAAATGTCCAATGCATTTTTTTTTTTTTTAATCTTGGATATAATTATCAATTTGATATAGTTTTTTTAATTAACTCATATTTTAAAACCCCAAAATAAGGATAATGTTATTGCTTCCTTTAACTCTATATTATTTTTTAAGTACTCCAAACAACGTAAGGATAATTAACATTCCATTACTTCACCCTTATTAACCTTTTTTTCATTATTTCTGAAATTCCCATACAAAGCCTTAGATTCTGCTAGCATCTCAAAATGAAAGGAAGAAAGAAGGCTAGGAGGGAGATATGATAGATTTCCCATGGTAAAAATTTGATCAAAAGCAGGGCAATCTGGATGCTATTGCTATATCTGCTGATATTTTATGTACATATGGAGTTTTGTAATTTTCCAAATATGATTGGAAGGGAACCTGCATGGAGCCTATAATTATTCCAGTGTATGTCTGATGAGTTAAGACAATGAAAGTGCCATGTTTTGGCATTCCCTGAAAACAAGAAAAACAGAAACACTCAAATCTAAGGAAACGCAAAAGTATACCCTGCCTCAAGAATAACATGCCCATTCTTGTGCCATTTTGAACTTTTAGCCCAGTAACGCCCAAGATCTTCGCTTTGCTTTCGAGAAAATTGTCAACATGTTCCCAAGAATTTCTGCCAGAAGAAAAGACCAACTATGGACTGCACACATTACTGACATTGTTATGCAACCGCAATCTCTTGTATAACAAGCCTTCTTGATCTGTTTATGGTATGAAAACAGAGGTAGATATGTTCTTCAAGCTCATCCAGCTGCTCCTGATAGCAAGAATCATGCATATAGAAGTCTTTCGCGACCTCCTTCAGGAGCTCAGTATTTTTACTCCTAACGCACAAATCAGCAAGAGCTTTCTTGTGCTCTAACTCATCGTATAAACTCCTCACTAGCCGACTCACAGTATCAAAATCATTGATCAATATGTAGGTTCCTTTGGCAGCAAGATCAAGCTGTTGACACAGTTTTTCAAGCAAGCTTATCTTTAGCACTCCTCCATGACCCAACTTAATTTTCTTTCTAAACAAATACAATGAGCATCCCGTCAGCCCTGGTGCCGCCACAATACCAACGATCCCATGAAGTGCAACTACTAGCAATGCAACTAAAAGTGCAGTATGTGAAATCACAAGGCAATATCCTCCAATTTTCTTGCAAATTCTATTGTATTTTGCTTTCCTTCTAATCATTCTCTGCTCAGAAGTTAATCTTTGGAATAGCATCATATTGTCATCATGAACGTGACGAAACTGCAATGGGCTAACAAAAGATAAAGGATTTCTTAGCAATGCATAAGCAGAAAGCTCTCTTAATGCAACTTCACATAATTTTTCTGGGTGATCTGCAGAATCTTGAGCCCTCTTGCTTAGCTTAATTACCCTTTCGATTCTGCAATAATTGACACGCGTTTGATGAATGCTTCGAAGCAGCAAATCACAAAGATTACATGCTTCCAAGCTTGCTTCCAAGAAGTCGATGAGCAGGTGATGGAATTTCATGCTCTCTATCATTTCTGTTAAGCTTTCTTTGAGTTGTGGTTCGAAGAGATAATCAGAGAGATGGACATAGAAAGGAAGAGACGACGATGTAGAAAGTCTATCAACTCCATCAACAGATTTTCGTTTTAGCTGGCCCTGAATTTTGCTCCACATTTCTACATAAGACTTTGTCCTGAAAGCTTCCCTGTACTCTTCGTTCACGTTTAACTTGTCGTTGAAGCTGTTGCCGCATTCATTTCGGGATTTGCCTGAGAAGACAAACAACAAGAACATTAAAAATCAGTGAAGAAAGCTAAGCAACTTTACAACCAAAGGTAACATTTCATGAAAGTGAGATTTTTCTTTTAATATCTACCACTATTGAATCAAAGTTGATTAAAAAAATTAATTTATAAAGTAAGAATTTAAATCTTTCAAAATGAGGAAAACCCCATGAAACATTTAATGGAAAGAAGTTGAGAAATCCATTAAAATTAGAATGTGGAGAAGTACCTCGTCTTGAAAAGGTAGATTTTAACTTGGCCCAAGAAAGCATTGTCATCTCAAAATCTATTTTTGTCTATGTTGCTCTTAAAATAGAATGGGTTTGATAAAGGCAAGCAGGTGGAGATATATAAGGGACACCCCAACACAGCACAGCAAAAGACGGTTGGCAGTTATCACCGGCTTAAAAAATTTTTGTTATTAGCTTTTGTTACACTCGCACGAAAGAATGTTATTGCGACTCACACGTTGTGTTTGTGTTACGTGTAATGCGCCCAGACAAAGCTTTTATAGCACAAAGTCACAAGCAGTAGCAGCATTAGATAGAGATTGGATGAGATTTGTTTTGAAGTTGCTCATACGCTATTATTATCTTATTAGAATCTTAACAATAACAATTATCCATTTTCTTGTTCCTTGTTTTGTGGAGTGAGTGTCATGGTCTTTTACCTAATGTTGGAGGGAAGTGAGGAGGAAAGAAAAAAAAAATTAAATTTTTTTATTTGATTTGTAAATAAAAGGGAAAAAAGAAATGGAGGTAAATTATATTTTTCTAATAAAATTTTGAAGAGAAATTATGTTAATAAAATTTCTCTCTATTTTAGAGGGAAAAAAGATGAAAATATTGTATTGAAAAGCGTAAGATATATTAAATTACTAAAATATTATCAAATTATTTTTATGTATAATTTTTCTCATTTTCAGTTTTTCACCTATTTTTCTCTATCTCTACATATTTACAAGTGACAGTACATGTATATTTGTTATTTTTCAGGTTGAGTTACCAAATGCCAATTTTCAGATTTATTTTCAAAAAAATAAAATTTATTTATAATGATATTAAAAAGATAACTTTATAGTTAAAAAAAAAGTAAATTTATACTTAATCTTTTGTGTTTTACAAATGAATTTGAATTTTCTCCTTTGTGTACATAAGATATCCAAACAAGAGAAAAGAAATAAAAATTCTTTTTCTTTTTTTTATAAAATTAGTGCACCAAACATAGAGTTAATCCGTTGTTTATAAGGAATAATAATTGTAGTTTTAATTTTTCAAAATGTTTAAGAAAGGATCACCAGTAAAAATTATTATGCATCTTATTCGCATGCCACAAAAGGGAAGATAACTATTGACTAATAGGTCTGGCAAGCAATAAATTATTTTTTTTTCTCTCTCTCTTTTTCGTTTTAAATTTTTATCTGCATTTTTGATAAATAAAATTTTGTTTATTATCATTTTTTATTTTTATTTTATATTTAATAAATGTGGAAAATTAAAAGTGTTAAAATTATTTTCTAATATCAATTTTTAAAAAAAATTTAAAAATCCGCAGCAAATGCTAGACTCCCTCAAAATTAATGGTTTTTCAGCTGTAAGAATTAAAAAAATTTAAATTAAGTGAGATGGTAGATAAACAACGATGACAATTCTTTGAGTTAACTTTATCTATCATTTTCAAACTTTTAGTCATTATACACTTTCATCCTTTAATTTAATTTACACACTTAAAAATCATTTAATTTTGATGTTAATACACCTAAAAATCATTCAGTTAATATTTTTGGTAAACTAAGATAAACATTTTTTCATGGTGTCACATCGTCATGAAATATATATATTTAATCGTGCATAAGAATGATGGATTACTTGAAAGATATTCTACTAGTAACAACGTTTAATTATAAATCAATTTTAATCTTTTTTGTGTTTTGATAGTGATATCTAAATCTTTTAAATTATTTAATTTTATCTAAAATTATTTCAATTCGTGTTAATTGTAATTACTTTTAAAATTGAAGGTGATAAATTAATACTATTTACTAAAATAATTATCATTTCTTGCTTTAAAAATTATATTTTTAATTGTAAAATTGATAATCAACTCAATTTTTTTACGATAAAAAAATTATAAAATATTAAATTTTAATTGATAATAATATTTCAAATAATTTAAAAAATAACAAATGACTTTTTCTTTAAATTCAATTAACATGGATTTGAGTTATCTAACAATTACTCTTATATTATTGATTGATCTTAAGTAAAATTACATATTATTTAAATATAATTATAAAAATGTGAAATTTTTTTTACTAATTCTACTATTAATTATTATAATCATTATTTACTAGAAATGGACTCCAATAATCTCAATAACATCATTAAACAAATAATATTTAATTCATATTGCTTAAAATACTGTATAAAATTATATGAAATTTTATATTATTTTATAGTTAATTAGCTTTAATTAAAATTAAAAGGGTCCATTTAAAAAATAAAAAAATCTTTCACCCATTACTTAATTTTCAAAACTAACCTTAAACTAAAATAATAATTTTAAATCTTAACACTTTTAATTTGAGAATTTTATTAATTTAAAAATTAATTGATTATAAGTACTTCTATAAAAAATAAATGAAATATTAAAAAAATAAAACATATTAAGATATGATAAAATACAATAGTTTTTCTTCTTTTACTTATTTAATATATTATGGTTAGTGTAATTGATTAAAATTTTTAATTGGATCTTATTTTAATAAAAATATTTAATCAAATTTTAATATTTTATGAAATGATTCTAGTTCAATTTCATGATTTGATTGTATAAAAATACTTAATTTTTAATTAATTGATGAGATTTTAAATTTTAACTTTATTTTTAAAATATAAAGAATGATCATATTCAATATTTTAATTTTCAATTTTTTATTATATTTGTGTTAGTTGTTAATGATTTTTTTAATTTTATATATAATATGTCATTAATGAATATGTGACATGTAATTTATTAAAATTCTTAAAATGTGTATTTTATTTTGATAAAAATTAAAATATTAAAATTATTATAAAAGTTGAGGTTTATGTTATTATTATTTTTAGTTTAGGGTTAGCATTTAATTAAAAAATGATGATATGGCACCATGAAAAGGTGTTTTTGTTAGATTTATCAAAGAATTAAAGTTAAATAATTTTTTTGTTAGATTTATCAGAGAATTAAAGTTAAATAATTTTTAAGTGTGTAAATTGAGTCGAAGAACTAAAGTGTGTGCTGATAAAAAAAAATCGAGGACAATAGATGAAATTAATTCGCAATTCTTTCTTTTTAACGTCAACATGTGAATTATTTATTCTTATGTAAACTTTCAATCAAGTTATTGTACAATAATGAAACCTTTCGCCATATTTGTTCTTTGTATTAAAATATTTCTCATCCGTTCTACGCGGAGCAACTTTATATTCTTGTTGTTACAACTATCAATTATATATACATATACATTTATGCAGCCAAAGTGCTAAAAATTGCTACTTCTCTTTCTCGAATAAATATTATATATTTCGTCAAATATTAAACCCTAATTGTAGATTAAAACCTCAGTCGAGCTTAATTAATTAAAGGAAATGTTCATTATTAACAAAATGTATTTCTCCATTATTATCCACATTTTATGGGAGTAATGACGTTGGAAATTTTTTATTATATACAAGAAACTTATTATGAATATTAGAGGTTGGAGAATTCACTTGATTCATCAATGCACACCATACTTGCCTACCATTCCAAATTTTTTGTCCAAACCAAAAAAATCTGATATTGCTTTCTGGGCTGCAATTTTCCTTTAACAATATCTTAAGATGATATTGCTTCCACTCTTCGGCATCTTCCTTATGGACACAATTAAATTAAGTGGACTACTTCATGCATATAATCGGAAATTTACCTGTTTCTTTCCAAGATATCCAACTTGGGGTTTCCTAGACTTTCCAGAAATTTTCTCCACCTTCGTCGCCCGTTTGTCCTCTTCTAACAATTAACGCGGTATGATTATACACACAACATATATTGATTGAGAATCGTATATAGGTCCCCGCGCTTATATATTAAGAATAGTTCTATAAATTCCTAACAAGTATATGAACACGAAAAATGTACCAGTTGTATATATTCATGAGCAAGACAACAATATTATTGATTGTGATTCGATGATTCTAGTGATAAAAAAAATTGTATATATTTCCTTGAAGGTTTCAAATCATTCGTTAGGGCCCAAAACATTTTTTATTTTTCTCCATGTGTGCGATATCATGTAGCAATCATTGAGTTTTTCTTTTCTTCCTTTTTTTTTTTTTTTTTGGCTAAATAATAAAAGGATGGGTTATGATCATTATAGGAGAAATATTTATCTATTATTTTGGTACTAACTTGAGGATGAGTTGTGAGATAGAGATACGCAATTAAATATATGTAGATAATTGAGAGAAAGAAGGTATCCTCATATTTCGATCTTTTGAGCACGACTACATTAACAAAGTGAAGTTCGTAAAAAAGCGACTTATGCCGATGAAACATAAAGCAAAATAAGAGTTATAATCATCTCGTCACACATTTCTGTCATATATAAATATCTGAGTGGCAGTAGCTTTTTTTCACTAATCATGACATCAAATCTCAAAAGAGTTTAGAGGTATGATTCAGATTCACTGTATCAGACTCATCCCTTATAGCTCTTGATGCATCCAACAGCCCAAAAGGTCCAAATATATAAACTTATAGTTCATTAACAATGATAATTTCTTCTCCTTTTTTATTATTTTATTTCTTATATTATAAAAATTACTTAAAGATTAAGGCATACTACCTCTAACTTTTATTTACCCATAAACTGACTTGAAGATCGAAACATTGTTGCCGATAGTGAAAATTGATATTATACTCTTTTTTTTTTTTTTTGTATGTATGTCACAAGAATTATAATATTGATAAGACTATGTGAACTGTTTAAATAGGACCTTACACTAAAAAAGAAAATGTAATGTTTATATAATATTGTAATAATTAGGATTGATCGAGTTCACTAAATTCCAAGCTTTTATCACATAAAAACAGTACCTTCTCTATCAGACCACATTCAGCCATAAACTGAAAATTAAAAACCAAAATCAATGGCTACACAATGGGTCTCAATTGAAACTCAGGGCTCAAATGGCATTTCAATACTACAAAATTTCAAAACCCAATTAATTAAGATTGAAATTTATGTAAATATTATTGCAATCTCTCTGACCTTTGCCCACTTAAACAGCTACACAAATAGAACATTATTTACAAGAAAATAACCAAATTAAACATGAACTTATATATACAGATTCACATATTCAATATTCTTTCATAACACCGCATTAGTGAATTAAAGGATAATTAAACCCCACCGACACAACCATGCAAGCGCCATATGGTAACAACCACTCAAACAGTAGTAGTTATATACACACACACACACACACACACACACAAAATAAATAAATGAATACACATTTAGCTAGCAATAAAGAATTTGACATTTGACACACGTGAAAATGTACGCAGGAAAACAGCCATAGAGAGGAGATTTGCCGTAGAGGATTGGGTTTCAAATTAGTTGGTGGGATTGGTACTTGTGGTGAACGATCCCAAAGCTTTTTTTGCTGTGTGGCTCTCAATATGTGTAGCTGGTCTATTGCTTTAAAATCGACACATTATTTTTAAAAATTTAATATAATTGAAAATTAATTTAAATTAAAATAATAATTCAAATACTATGTGAATTCTATAATAACAAATTTATTTTATGATTAATAAGTACATAATATATATATATATATATATATATATATATATATATATATAT
>CATIWR010069731.1:0-18355 GCA_949677035.1 Omphalea diandra
CCTGCTTTTGGATTTCTTTCTTCCTTTTTGCTTTGGAGAAGAACTATACCAGTTTTGACTCGTTCTCGCCTCTTTGCTGTTTGCTGCCAAGACAGCTCTCTATCATGACTAAAAAAACCCCACGTTTGATTACTTGTCATCGGGGGAGTAACTGAATTGAGCCGAGTTTAGCCAAATTCTGTCAGGATCGAGCACGAGCTCGATTGAACTTTAATTTTAAGCTCAAGTTCAGTTAAGTAATTAAATACTTGAGCCGATTAGAGTAGCCTCGTTTATTTATATAATTTTTTTTTGAATTTTATAAATTGAAATTTAGGCTCGAATAAGCTCAACTAGACATAAATCGATTAAACTCGATTGATAATATTACAAATATGTTTAAGCTCGATTAGACTCGCGAATTTCTAGAGTAAAGTATTTTGAAACTCGAATTCGGCTCACTCAATTACTTGAGTAGATTGAGCTTGAGCTTGAGCTCAGCTCGATTAATCTCGAGTCGATTTCGAGTATTTCTCGAGTAGATCTCGAGTAATTTGCGAGCTGTATCGGTTCATTTACACGTCTACTTATCATCAAATTCCATTTCACGGAAGAAAAGAAGAACCACAGAGCAAGCAATCAAATAACGTGCAAATAAGAGAGCAATTGCTGAAATGTGTAGATGCATTTATTAGCTTCGTTTCAAAAGAATGGAATGCAATTTCTTCATGTTCTGTTCTGACAATGTAAGGATATATGCAATAACAAACCAAAAGAGCCAGCCTGCATCTCCTTACCCATCAACAATAATTACTTACTTATAGGCTGTGCACAACATAATAATCAAGACGCATTTTCTCTCATCTTCCCTTTTACCCTTTTTGCCTTCTTCAAGAGCGGCTGATCATCATCTTTTTGTCACCAGCAGCAGCATTCTTGATTGGATAGGAAGACTCCATTGCAATTCCACATTTACCAGTGTATGTGTCACCCACATTACGCTGCATCCTCAGATAACCATTCTCACCCCAGTCGCGGCCCCATGAGTTTCGCACAATCCAGTAATCAATCACATTATCTGTTCCATAACCAACTATAGCCACTCCATGATCTAGGGATGACCCGCATGCACCAGTGAACACACCCTGATCATCAAATGAATTTTGCTGTTTCAGTTTGAAATTTATAAATATTGGTTAAACTAAACTAGAAGCAGAATAGCATTAACGAGCGCTTTGGTTTAGTGGTATTGGAGTAATCTTTATTATGGTAAGATTGCGAATCCCACTAAGTCAAAAAAAAAAAAAAAGCAAAATAAAGAACACAAAGAATTAAAGAGCTTACCGACTGGTAGAACTGCAAAGCCATTCCACCGGCTTCAATAGCAACACTAACTGGCTGATGTGCCACAGCTTTCTGCAAGGCTTTCTCGTCAAAAGGCGTAACATCCTCAAACCCGTCAATAGTGACAGCCTTAGTATCCATCTGCAACAATACATGGCTAGCAATAAAAACCCAGGAACATAAATGAATCAAAACAGAAGAATATATATATATTTGTTAATGAATAAATGAGAACCTTAGTTTTGTTACATTTCCCATCATTGGCTAAGTATGGATAGTCCTTTTCGGTATCAATGCCACCATTGTTGATGATGAACTGAAAGGCAGTGTCCATGAGGCCACCATTGCAACCTGCATTGTATACCCTGTCACAGTCTATAAGTTCTTGTTCTGATAGAGATACTAGTTCCCCTGTTACTATCCTGTTTATTCCTTCCACTGCAGCTATTGTTGAGAATGCCCAGCAACTACCTGCACCATTTCATACACAATAAATTCATTTCCTTCTTCCAGCCAAACATAGCCATAGTGTTGCCTATTGTTTAGCACAAGTGCAACAAGAGTTTGGGCCTGGTCAATAAGTTTACTCGGACCATGGTTTGAGATCCAAAGGCCGAAACCAACATGTACGCATGCAAACCAAAAGATCCAAAAACTGCCGTTCTTGAATCTTAACTGCCATTCTACCGCCAACCAAGTTTTCAACTCCGCGAGTTCCAACTCAATTTTTATCACAGCTATTTTTTTTTTATTGGGATTTCTTATAAAGCAATTGAATTATTCTGTATGCTCTTTTTTTTTGGAAGTATACTTGAGCAAGTAAATTTAAAAAAGAAAAAAAACGAATATTCAATTATATTACAATTTATTTAAATTAAATTTTTGAAAAGAAACATTAAAACAACAATAATGAAAAAAAAAATAGCATGCTTACCACAACTTCCTTGATCTTTGATGGGATTAACAGCTCCTTTCTTTCTCCAATCCACAGATTCCGGCAACTTCTCACCTGCCTGCAAAGCATACCTCCGACTGGGATTTTTGGACTTCATTAACCTACGCTTAGGATCACTCCTAGTTCCCAAGAACAAGGCACGGTATTCCTCATTGGTAAGATCAGCAAACCTAGTCAGTCCAACCTTATAGGAACGGTTTAGGGAGTTATGTTCATCAATGAACCTCAAGTTATTCTTAAATATCTCCAACCTCTTCTCTCTCTCCCCAATCTTATTATACGTCTTACCGTGCTTTGCAAGCCACTGATTGTACATGTTCGTTACTTCAACATCGCTTCTCCAGCTTGATTCTTGTTGATGACCATCATTTTTATCGCTAATAATTGACATGGCCCATGCAGATGATGGTAAAGCAAAGGAAAATAATGAAAGGGTTGATAATGTTAATGGCAATGAATTGACTAATGTCATGGTAAAGAAAAAAGATGGCAATTATGAAGAAGGATTGTGAAGAGGAAGAAAGAGAGGTGTGTGAATTTATAGCAGAGAAACTATTAAATGATCCAGATGCGATAAGAGAGACAATTTAGTCGTAGAAATAGGAGGAAAAGATGATGGATGGCTTTGGTGGATGGTTTTTTGTCACTAGAAAATACGAGGTCAATTTCAAATCCGATTCCTATGGTAATTGCAATTAGCAAGTTTTTAACCAGGAAATAAATAATGGCAATAATGTTCTTTACTTGCTAGTCAAAATGGAGGCATGTGCCGCCTACTTGCTACTTGTATCTACCATAGGTCAGAGTAACACACCATTGACCAAGAATCTACAATTCACAAATTATTCTTTTCTCTTATCCATTACCAGAATAATTAACTGCTACGCATGCTCTCCTCCACAAATTTCCCTCTTCTTTAGCCAATAAACTCTGGATACTGCAAAAAAAACTCTAGATTTTTCTTGTTCTCTTGCTCTCTTGCTCTCAATTCTGAAAGTCAAATGTTGCTAGCCGGTCCGTACAGCCACCCCATATAATACAAAATGTACTTGCAACTTATTCACACAGATTATATATATTTTGGCCCCTAAATTTTCAGATTTTTATCACTTTGATATCAACAAAATTACAATCAGCAACATTGTTTTGCAATGAATGAAAATATTTTATTACAATGGGTTTCATTTCTCCATTTCTACCGAATCCAGCTACTGAACACAATTCTATATTCCTATTTAAAAAAGATTTTTGTGTAAAATTTGGAGCATTTCAGATACAAGATCCTTCATTTCCTGGCAGCAAACTTAGGAGGCCTATGTCGCACCCCTTCTGTGGAACTAGAACACCAATCACCCTCAAACATTTAAAATAACCAAAAAAAAAGGAGAAAAATAAAAAAATGATGTGACAGATGGAATTGAAACTCAGACGTACAGATCAACTGCCCTAATTGTAACAAGTGCCTTCTTGAATGTAGCTGCCAACCAGTAAGATAATTTGGTGCTTTTGCTTGATCAATGACATTTCTTGATCCTGAAAGCTTCAAGTCTCAACATTCACATAGCAAGTATCTACAGTGACGTTCTCGCACTGAACTTTCAATTTTGCTCAGTATGTCTTGCAGAAACCTGCATGTCCACAACTTTTGTTTCATGCTTCCTCTTACTTTGAGAACTGCGTCTCGATCTGGATGATCTGCTCTTTGTATGTTTAGCAGTGTGCTCTGAGATGTCAATCACAGGCTTTTCATTAGAAGGGAGTTCAGGAGGAGTATCTGGCCATGGAGTTCGTTTTGATGGGACTGTAATTTCCAAAGGTGGGTCGATTATCCATCTGTAAGAGGAACAAAGTAACATAAAAAAGAAAACCTGGAAAACTGATCCAGTTGCTGGAATAGTTAACAAATATAAAAATCATCTGCAATTAGTACACAGAAACACATCCTATACAATATACAGACCACGAAATCAAACTACACTTTAAAGCAAAAATTAAGATTTCTATCACTCATGGCCTAGAAACATGCAAATGACAGTGTAGCACACTAGCAACCACAAATACCAGATGTCACAATTTCTACCAGCAGCTAAATAGTAGATTACATAGGAAAAACAAAACATTAGAGAAAACTACAAGTTAAGAAATTCTAATGGTTCAACTTTCTGGTTCCACAACGGAGCGCATTGCCCTCTGGCAACAAATTGGCCTCAAACAATTACACAAAGCACTTATGGTTCCAGAGGATGATGATGTGCTTAATGTAACTTCTGTTATTTATTTTATCCAACACAATTTAAGTCACATTACTGCCGACCTACAGCGAGCACACTAATCAAAGGGTCTTCTAATAGCAAAACCAAATGATGACGCTTCATGTTGGACTTTGATGTTATTTTATATAATACGAGTAATTAGGCATCATTATTTAACTGTTACCTAACTTTAGAAAACAGAGCCGACTACCAGCAAAATACTCAGAAAACTAGTAAAGTTTCTTTTCCAACAAACCAGTAAGACTAGGAAAGTTCTTGTAAATATTTTCTGCAGGCTACTCTACAATCTTGTTCCACCCTCATTTCGTTGAATTGATATCCACATGTTCTAGCTCATGCTTAAACTCCAAGCCTAATCTTTTAATGAACCAAGGTTCACTGATGCCACACCCAATTCAATTAGACATGTAAAATACTAAGGTTAGGTGCGTGTATTATGGTTCATGGCTCAATGATAAATTCTTCTGAACTATCATTCTCTGAGAATTTCTCCACAAATAATGTAACGACGAGTGCTGATACTTATCATGCACCATCAACATCAAATTATGTCTTTTATGAGAATTGGTCAAGCAAAAAGATTTCTTTTATTATTATGCACTTAATTGTAGGAAAAAAAAACTTACCTACACTAGATGTTATATGATCGCCTCATACACTCATTTATTAATATGGCGACACATAAAATACAATCTACCATGAACCTAGCATTACAGAGTGTAAAGCCATTCATAGGTCATTTAATGCAACTGTAATTTTCCTATTAGTTGGATATGCACACTTGGTGTAGGTAAGTCATTCCTTTAAATTTGAACTTGCTCAAGAAATCGTAAGGAGCAAGTAGTCGCATTTATTTCCTACCTTTTAGAAGGGTTATGTACTTTGTCACTAAATTATGCAGATGGCCAATATTTTTTTTTTGAAAAAAAAAACCCTCATTATTGCTTCTCTTATTTCCTGGGGCTAATGTCCCTATTTGTAATAAAACAAAAACAATCATGCTGGTGGCAATTTGTAGCCCAATCTACAAACTCATCTCAAAAAGACACTTTGAACTAGAAATGGTCCAAAATTTTAGGGTCAAACCCAAGTAACTAAAATAATTCAATTTTTAAATAAATTGGCTTCCCTTCTTCTTTTTTTTTTTTTTTTTTTGGGGGGGGGGGGGGGGTGTTCAAGAAACCCAAAATTTGCAAAAATTTAAGAAAAACCCAATATGATATTAACAATTAGGAAAAACCAATGTAATGACAAAAATGTCCAAGACAACCTAAACTTAATTTGCAAAAGTATTCATCTACGCCAAATTGCATTACAGGAGTTTGATAATCCAAACATGTGCAACATAGCTTGGGCATTTGGCCCCACCAGTGATGAACAGTTCCAAAACCAACAATGTCCTATTTGATCAGATTGCTAAAGTAGCTTTCATTAGGAATTCAATTCTTCTTCTTTACAATTGCATTTTACTTTGCTGGTATGAATCAAAATTTAAACATTTGTCATGCTTTCAGTACATTAAAACCTCTCCCTGTACCAATCAGCAACTGGACAATTTTATGATCCAGAAAAGCCAAGGAATCATACAAACACGTACGAATAGTTATCCATTCACAAGCTCAAGCATAGGTCACTCTCCTATAATCATATATGATGTGCCACCTGCCATCACAACATCATGCAATCTACGCCTATACCTTACAACGTCTAGTATCACAATGATTCATATTTTCACTTAGTCAGTCATGTGACCTTCACCATCTAATGGACTGCAGAAAGTATATTGACAAATTTAAACCTAAGTTACAATACACTGGTCTACACTGATAGGATTATTCAAACATATTTGAAAATAACACACACACATACACGCACATATATATAGTCCATGTGCACATATGAGAATTCCAAGATTGTGAGCATGAGTACAAAATGAAATTTTTACACAAATCAACTAATAAATATGCCATTGTCAGTATTCTAAACTACCAATAGAACACTAAGAACGTAGAAAATAGGTTCATCAACAGAAGTGGCAACTAGTAGAAAGAAGATGTAACCAACATATCATAAATATCCTCCAAGGCCTTTTTGTTGTTTGCTCTCATTCTTTTCTTTCCTAGTCCACAATGCACCCTATGGGTTTACATTCCTACCAAAGATGTCAGTGTTCATGAAATACCAACAACCAAAAGCGTTTCTATCCCTGATACAATTGATCAACGTACTCAATGATCCCCATGCACTAGTAGATGATGAACAATTTCCACATAAATTTATATTCTCAATACAATGTCAAATCTCATAATGGAATAAATCAGAAGATAAGTTGCTGTGGTGAAAATTTTTTATGGTCTCCCCCCCCTCTCTCTCCTTATAACAATGTTTTAGCAGCTACGACAGTTATAAAAAAAAAAAAAATTAATGTCAAAACAATGACAGTTAAATCCTGTTGATTCGTAGATTATCAATTTATTTATTTGTTTAAGAAAACAAACATGGGACCATCAAAGATCTGCCTGATCTAATCAATTTCCTAGAAACCAAGGTGATCAACTTTTGAATTAGAGATAGAAAAACAATTAAACTGGCAATGGTAACAAGGAAACGAAAACTAGCAATAGATAGGCATAATCAGTTTAATCATACTGGAAAAGTAAGGGGGGACAAAACTTACCCAGGAGGGAATTTGCTATCACTACGAGCTTCAACCCGGAGCCACCAAAGCAAAACTTGTCTCCCACAGCTTCCTAGTGGCTCCACCAAAGAAGGATCCTTCAACAGAGATAGAGGACTCTCTATATCCTCACCAACAGATTCTAAATCCTTAATCCATTCAGGCCTATCTTCAGCTTCTTTCCAAAGTACCCTCGAATTCAACACAAACCCAGCCCACTCCAGCTTCTGAGGCAACACAGTCGCCCTATCATCAATATAAACTGCACTCTTCCCCTCATACTGCAGTGAATTAAAGGTGTGCCAACCAGCCAACTTGTTAGAGGCATTACAAGCTGGACCCTGAACAGGCATCGACAAACTCTTCTCCCCTTCCTTCTCAACCAAAGCCAGTGATGACTCATCAGCACCAACAGAATGAGCAAGAATCCCAATAGAAACAGCACCAAACCACTTCACATTTTGGATCTCATCAAACAATTCCATACTGTGCATATTACTATCATCAGCAAACACCACTATCCCGTCCAGCTTCTTCTCTCTCACCACTCTGCTCCACCATATAAACAACCAAATCTAACCCCATCAAACCACAATATAAAAATTAATAACTACTACACTAACAATATCTAATCTCCTATTTTATCATACTAAACGCTAAAGCTAAGGCCAAAAAGTTAGATGATTTGTTTATTTACGTCGATCAACACTATTTTCTTTTCTTTTTTTTTTTTTTCTTTTGAGAACTCACACACTCTAATTATTAGTCATAAATACAACTCTAACAATATCTGATTGGTAATTCAATTATAGTAAAAGCTAAACGTAATTATTTATTAATTACCTCAAAGCATGAAGACGCATTTTAGCCTCCAATTGATGGCGTCCGGCCCACAAATTCGGCATTCTCTGCTTGAACCCGACATGGATAATACTATTAAGTCCCGATTTGGCAATAATGGCGGCGGTCTCATTACTAACACCGCCAGCCTCGACCACGATCCAAACGACACTATAAGGAAGGAGCATGAGGGAGTGCATAACACCAATCAAATGCAGCGTCTGGAAGGTGCGTACATAAGTCGGAGTGACAGCGATAACCGCCCTAGGACTCTTCACGCCAAACTGAATCCTCTGCTCCGTCTGCACCCTCTCGATTATCTGGTGCGCCTTCATGACCTCCGTCGGGTTGGGATGGGGCCACGGCCGGATCCGGATCCCGTGGCGGCCAACGACTACTCTTGAGCTCACCGTTTTGTTAACTGCAGGAAGGTGGAGCTCAGCAGCGGCGGGTTTCGAAGGTAGGTAGAGATCGGGATTGGCGAGCTCAGAAGCGGTAGTGGCGAGGTGTCGAAACGGCGTGCCGTAAAGAGAAGAAGAAGAAGAGGAAGAGGAAGTAGAAGTGGAGGTAGAGAAAAGGAATAAGAAGACGAGTCGGGAGAAACGGAAACCGAGGACGAGACTAACGAGGCAGCAAACGCCGTGAAGAACGAGCCAGAAGATAGCGGCAGGGGATTTAACGGCGGTTTCGGGAGAGGAATCTAAGGATGATCCTCTGAAGCTGGTGCTTCGGCGGTTGACGTAGCTCTGGTGGAGCGCGGAGAGCTTCATTTCCTTCGGTTGCTGTATCTTTCTCTCTCCAGTTACTTGCTAGAGAGAGAGAAAGAGGAATGGAATGGCGGATAGAGAGAGGGAGAGCAAGTATTTGTGGAGTTAGAAAGAATGAAGTAGTTATGGTTGGGGGGGTTTGTTGATGATTAATCAAAAGGATTTCTTTGAATTCAAGAATCAATCAATCGCTTTGCTTCTTATTTCGACTGTTGCTGCTGTTGTTTCCCTATCTAAGACTGTCATCTACAATACATTACGCATACGCAGCCAGGCAAAAAGACGAGCAGAGAGGAGAGACATTGGCCCTTTCATTTAGGGGGCCAGGTGGCTTTTTTTTCTTTTTTCTTTTTTTTTTTAATCTTCTTACCATATAATTTAATACTAATTTAGCAATTTACAGTCTCTTTGTTCGATTAAATATGGTAAACACTAAATGATTGATGGACTTCTAAAATGGTAAAATTTTTTAATCTTAGAGTTAAGATTAATCCGAATGATTTAGAAAGTTTATTTTTTTATTTTTTTATTTAATTTTGAGTGAAATAAATATTTTTTAATATATCAAACTAATGTGAGAGATATATTATTAAAATCGCTTAAAAAATAATAATTACATACTAATGATTAAAAAATTATAAAATATTAAATTCTGAATATACTTATTATTTAAAAGAAAAATAATTCTAAATATCGTTTTATATGAGCTAAATTAGTGGCACATTTAGATTCTCTATTCTTATTTGCTAACAAATATGGACAAATAAATTATTGTCTAATTTTATACATTTCAATTAGCTTATAATTCCATTATTTAAATTGAACTTAGTTGTCTTTTTTTCTTTTATAAATTTTCATTTGTCTTCTACCCACAAATAAAGATAATTTTACTATCATGTATAAAAAAATATTATATTTTATGATGTGATTTTATAAAAAAAAAAAAAAATTCAACATGTGTTATATAATGTTTCCATGTTAGATGAGAATTTTTTTAAAAAAATATTTTAAATATATATATATAAATATAATAAAAATGACCGGGAATTGATTTTTCTTATTTTTTATACTAAGAAATAGATACTAATTATCAAATTATTAGTAGAACAATAAGTGAAATAAGATCATTACTATAATTTTTTTATAATCATTGAAATAAATAAAATTTATTGATAATAAAGATCCAAGCTTGAGAGTTTGAAAATGGTTCGGTTTGTTTGGATTAGAGTCTTAAAGTGATAAATTGAGGTTAGGATTTAAATTTTGCATTCTTAAGTAGAAGGAAAGCAATTTGTGGCTTTGACAATGAAAGGATAGTAAACATTTGTGGAATAATTGGCATATCATTAAGAAGAGCGGTGCGTAAAATTAGGAGAAATTATACCATTAATTATATAGAAGTCAACGGTCGGACCGGAAGGTGGGCCGTCGAATGAATTGGGAACCACGTGGAATGGGGACCGAAATTGACCGGTTTCAGTGCCAGTAATGTACATAAGTTTTAAATTCATTTAATAAATAAACTAAACTTCCAATTAATCCAAACTCGATTCACTTTAATTTATTTATAATTTTAATTATAAGTCATTTATTTCACTTTTTTATAAAAAAAAAATATAATTAAAACAATGATAAAGATTTTTATAATATTACAATCTTTTTCTTGTGAAATATATTATCTTTTTTTAGTATTTACTATTAATGTATTCCAAACCAATTTATCATCAATCGAGCATCAATTTCATTGAATGATTTTTAAAACACACTACACATTATTCATTAGGACTATTTTAAAGTTGGATTTAAGTAAATTTCTAAATAAGAAAACTCTTACAACTATTTAGATTAATCTTTAAAATTAATAAATATTTAAATATTATTGTTTTAATTTTCCATTACTAGTTATTTTTGTCAAACAATTAAAAACGAGACAAAAGAAAATTGCACATAATTATAGACACATAGAGAAAATAGACATAGGTGGTAGGCTGGTGGTAATGTTCGTTAGTATGACACTAGCAATATGTAGTCTTAAGGTGTAACCAAAAGGTCGAACTAATTAATACAAAGTCAAAAAAACAGCAAAAATGCTCTTTGTGGTATAATTGCCCAATGAAAACATAATAAGTTTTTTTCTTTCTTATAAATGTTACGTGACGGATTAGTTACAAAGTTAGTAGTTAACGAAGAGGGGATGATTTAAGCCCATAAAAATACCCACTATATTTTATAAGATTTGAACTTAGAACACTCAAATCTCATAGCATCACCTTTTACCATTAGACAAGAGATTATTTACAAAACCAATATAAGTATAGTGATTACTTATTGCACACTATATAAATCGTGTCATTCTTTATTTTACTTTCAATCTATGTTTTAGGCTTGATTCATTTTATTTTAGTTAGTTATTAAATCTAATTTATATATTACTTTCAATAAAATATTTTACTATTTAATATATTACACTAAATCGTTAGATGAATGATACATATGAAACAATTAAATATGTACCACTTTTTCATTATTCAAGCATAAAATACTAATATGTATCATCTAATTCTCTTAATAATTTTGGAAAATAAAATTGAAATTAAAAACTTATTATAGTATGAGAAACATTCCATTTTCAAGTGAAATAAAAACAATTTTTTACTTTAACAATATATATATATATATATATATATATATATATATATATATATATATATATATATATATATATATATCAAAAGAAATGAAAAACTAAAAAATATGTTTAGAATTAGATTAAATTAATTGGTTGAAACAATAAAATAAAAAATAGATTAGTACTTAAATTTTATTCAGTATTCAAAATTAGTCAATAAAAAATCGATTAAAATTAGATTAATTGTCCAAAATTAAAAATCAAATCAAACCGGTTCAATATAAAACTATATCATTTTATGAGAAATTTAAAATTTTAAAAATTATACAATGTTATTCAAAGTTTAGATATTAATTTTTTATTATTTTATTATATTATATTTTTTAATTTTTAAATATTATTTATATAATATTTTTTAAAAAAATTAATATATTAAATCGAATTGATAAACCGATCAAATTAAAATCAATCAGTTAATTGATTCGGTCTCTTGTACAGTTTTGAAAACATTGATGCATGCATATTTTGGTAAAGATAAATAATTAAGATATACATATGCAATTCTTAAAGCTCGGTTTATTATTTTCTAACAAAAACTATTGTCAAAGGCCAAACATGGTCAGTGCAATATAACATAATCCTGGTGCAAGGGCTGAACCTGGATGGCCTCCTCCTACTGATCAGAGAATAAAGCTGAATATGGAAGCATAGTTCAGGTTATGGAGTTGGGATAGTTTTTCAGAAATGAAGTAAGTGCGGTTGGGTCAAGTTGTTTCGAATTGTGTCATTTTCGAATTCAGATGTCCAAATTTTGGATGGAACCGAATCATTCATCGGGTTATGCAAGCTTTCAGATTGAGTTCATATTTATTCTTAAAATTGATATTTCAAGTCAGATTGGATTATTTTTTACTCAATTTTAAAATATTGATTTGAATTTTTTTATCATTTATGCAATATTTTTCATAATTTATTAAAACAATAATTTTCTCCTAAAAAATTATTTTCAGTAAGAAAGATTTTATATAAAATGAAACTTGATTAGAATTTTTTGTTTAAATGCTTAATAAATTAAATATAATTTATATTTTTAAGCAAATGATTATATATAACGAAAATAATTGAATTAAGTCACATAAAATTATATTAAAAAAATATATCATAATTTAAATAATTTACACACAAACATATAATGTTTAATGATATAAAATCATTCATGATAAAAAAAAATTGCGAAGTATGATGAAAATTTGTGTGATAAAATTAGATTTATCTTAATATGTGATTTTATCATAACAAAATCAAATTTATTACAATTATTATAAAAAATAAGTAAAATTATAATAAATTTTTTGTACATATTAAATCATTTAAAAAAGTTATGGTAAAAATTTAATTTAATTACTCAAAAATTCAAACCTTTATGCGATTTTAAATTATATCAAGAACTTCTAATTTAGTAAATTACACGGTCATTTGGTAAATTAATTTTAATAATACTTAAAGTCAAAAATAAAATTTAATAAAATGTTTTTAAACTTAGTTGACCTTAATACTTTTTCAATTAGTTTAATTAAACTTAAAATTAAGTTCAAGGCTTAATTACTACTCTTATCAATTACACTCTAATTTAACAAATTGATTTTAATTATACCTCAAATCAAAAACATAATTTACGAAAATACATTTAGACTCAATTGACTCTTATATTTTTTCAATTACTTCAATTAAATATAAAATTAAATTTACAACTTAATTAATATACTAATTTTATTTTATCTAATCTTATTTTTACTTAATTAAATTTATTATGTACTTATGTATGATGAATTTTAATTTTATATTTAAAATTTAAAATTTTTAAAATTTAAATTTATAATTCATAAAATCTCTCATTTTCTATTTTTTTTTAAATTTCTCTCAATTTTCTTAAAAAATTAATTTTATATTTTAAATAATAAAATTTTAAATTATTCAAATAAAAACTTCTAAGAAATATTTAAAAAATCAAGCACATGAGTTTAATTAAGATGATATTTTTATTTTTTATTCAATTTAATCTCATTTTTACTCAATTAAATTTATTTTTTATTTTTAGATGATGAATTTTAATTTTATATTTAATTTAAAAAATAAAAATTTTAAATTTTAAATTTATAGTTTATAAAATCTTTCAAATTATTTAAATAAATTTTTTGAAAAATATTTTAAAAATTATTTACTGGAATTAATTAAGATGATTATTTTATATTCAATTTCACCCTTTTTTTTACTTAAATAAATTTATTATATAATTTTGTATGAACATTTTTAATTTTATATTTAAATCTATAAATTTCTAAATTTGAAATTTACAATTCATAGAATCTCTTAATATCTCATTTAAAAAAATGTTCTCTCAATCTCTCCTTAAAAATTTAATTTTTATATTTTATATAATAAATTATTTAAATCATTTAAAATCTTTTTAAAAATCAATTACATGAGCATAATTAATATGATACTTTTATTTTTATTCAACTTAAATCTTTTTTAATTAATTAATTTTATTATATACTTGTATTTGATAATTTTCTATTTAAATTTCAAAATCTAAAATTTTAAATTAAAATTCATAATTTATAAATTTCTCAATCTCTCATTTAAAAAATTTTCTTTCATTCTTTCCTTAAAAAAATTAATTTATATATTTTAAAAAATAAATTATTTAAACCATTTAAAATAAAAATTTTAAGAAATATTTAAAAAATCAATTGCATGATATGAATTTGAACATTCTCAAAAAATATATCTTTAAAATAAAAATTAAGGATTTATATAAAAACAAAATCTATAATTTTAAAACATAAAATTGTATAAAATTATTTATTTATCAACCAAAATCAAAATAGAATTTTTATATTTTTATAAAAAAAATATTTAAATTGAGTAAAAATAAAAATATTATCTTAGTGAGATTTAAACTTAATTTTCAATTTCATTGAACTAAATGAAAAAATATAAATATCAATTGAGTCTAAATATACACTTTATTAAATGTTAATTTTGATATGAGAATAATTGAATTTAATTCATCAAATTAGAGTGTATTGAACTCAATTAGAAACTTTAAATACAACTAAAAATTCATGAAAAAGTTTGAATTTTTTTAATTCTTAATCATTGAGTCCACAAAATTTTAACTCAAATTTCTATTATAATAAATGAGCATATAAAATAAATTATGAAATATACTCTTTCATCATAATATTTTGTCATAATACAGTATCTATCAAATTACATATAAAAAGAAGTAATATTATCATAATAATATTTGTCACTATATTAAATAATTTAAAAATTATGATAAAATTATTTTGTCACAATAAATAATTTTTTGTTATTACTAAATAATTTATCATAACAAATTGTAATTTAGGCACATAAAAAATATAATAAAATTAATAAATTTATTAAAATATAAAAATTTTATTATATTTTAAATAAAAATATCAAATTTAAATTTAATTAAATTTTTTATCTAAATTTTTTTTTTGAAATAAATTTTTTTTATTTTAATTATTCTATTTTTTATATATTTAGACCGCCTTTTTAAACATTTTCGAATCGGATCAAACACTGTCACCTCTAAATGATATCATGAAAGCCGCTGTTACATGGGTCGA
The DNA here is from genome assembly GCA_949677035.1 of Omphalea diandra. NCBI lineage: Eukaryota > Viridiplantae > Streptophyta > Magnoliopsida > Malpighiales > Euphorbiaceae > Omphalea > Omphalea diandra. Next base: position 15,130 of record CATIWR010069731.1, read on the forward strand.
CTTTATCGGTTGAAGCGGCTGAAATGAAGGCCATTCTTTTTGGAGTTCAGCTTGCTAAGCAAGTGCAGTTTCAATGCTTGAAGGTAGACAGTGAATGTCAGATGACTATCTAAGGAAATTCAAAAAAAGTTGGAAAGATTTTTTTTTTTTTTTTTTTACCAGTACTAAAGATGATTTGATTCTTTCAATCACAAGGACAAAAGACAAGGGTAAGCAAAGTTTAAACTTTACTCTTATCAAATTTTATGTTTATACCTTTTGTCACTTAAACTACTTACGAGAGAGACGAAAGATGACTTATACTTTATTTTATAGTTGAAGACATTAGTTTTTTTTATTATTATTTTCAGTGTATTTCATTTTCTTTAGTTCCTGGACAGGTTAACTAAGTAGCCAATGAATTGGCCAATTTTTCAGTGTAAAGTGTGATGAACAAATTCGAATAGAAGAAGTGCCCTCCTCCATTCAAACAGTGGTTCTCTCAGACTTTATTCCAGTTCTAAGAAAGTCATATTTCTCTACAATAAAAATATTAAAAGTTAAGTCTCAGCCATTAAGAAATTTTACTCATTTATTTGGATTATTATGTAAACTAGCTCGAGAATAGATTAATTATATATTAGAAAAATTATCATAAAAATCTAATTTGACTTTAGATAGAAGCTAAATATTTTTAGAAAGGACAAATGGCAATATAGAAATCTATTTTAAGAGAGAAACACATATGAATTGGGTTCATAAAAACATCATATTAAATTCAAAATTTTAAAATAATAAATCTACTTGTGTGAAATTGGGATACTAAACAAAAATTAAATATTTGATCTATAGAATATCATAATCAAACAATTAAGCAATTCATCCAATATAATTAAGAAGCAAATAAGTCAAACTAAATTACTTGCTTATAACTTTATTGATTAGAATTGAAATGCTAAGAACTAATTAGATGTACAATTACTAATCAAAACTACATAAAAAGAAATAACTACCCAATGGACACAGCATGATCTGTTATTGTTTCATGAAAATAGTGGTGTCAGAATTGCATTAGGTATTACTAATTTAGTAGGCTTAGGCATCAAAATCACTAATGATGGTGTAATCAGAAAGTTAATTTATGATTAAGAATTAACCACAAATCCACAACTCCACATTGATCTCATGTTGCTTAAATTATCTGGAAATCGTTAGACCAAACAGACAAATACCCCAACTAGAACCCATCAATTATATTTTTATTTTTAGCATATTTTGCTCCAATTAGGAGCATCCCTAATCGAGTATTAATCTTAATATATATATATATAGCTTGTGATGGAGAGAGGGTTTGGTGGGTGGGTAGGTGAGTTGGTTAGCTTAATATCACCTAAATTGGTTAGCTTTCTTCAGAGCGTCGCAATCTGTTCAGCAGATGAGTCGAAAACAAATCAAGCCCATACAGATCCTATTGCTGGAACTGCTAGTTGTACATTTATGTGTCCATAACCAACATCTGGGTCAAGGGAAAATAGTATTGTCCATGTTTCTCTATCTTTATTATTTGTTATATATATGTATTTTTGTATGTATACGTATGTATTATACACATGCAAACATATTTGGAATTAATTTAAAGTCTTTTATTATTTAGATATTGCTATGTTTTTAGGTGGAATATACAAACAAATCTTCTGTTTTGCGTAAAGAATAAAAAAAATTTTCTTCTACACATAAAATAAGTGGAACAATATTATATAAAATATTATTTACATTATTTTATGTTATCTATTGGCTAACCTCTTGCAACTGAAAACCAAGTTAAATAAAGAAAGGAGTTGTTGCTATGTTCATATCCATCAAATGAATAGTATAAGATTAATGAATCAATATATTGATTCAAATGGTAAGAGAGTGTTTTTATTATTATTATTATTATTAATTATTTTGAGTCTAAATTTATTGAAAATTTACAAAAAAAATATTCATAATTTTGTAAAATTCAACGTAAATAAATCTAATTGAATTAATATAAAAAGATGATGAACAAAAAGAAAGGAAACGGTCATTGCTTTGATTTTTTTTTTTTTTAATGAACATTTTGAGTGTTAGGTTTGTGATATGTTCCTCATTTATTTCCTTTACAAAATAAATCCGTAGATAACATGAAATTTGTTTATATTTTATGAACATTTTGAAAATTAAGCAGGTTCACTGCATTCCTAGATTTCATTTAAACCAACAAATTCCCATTCTTTGTTAAGAAAAAAAAAATCAACAAAATCTAGTTAATTGCTTAAGTTTGGATTAGGCTTTAACATACATTTGAGAGCCCACATGATTGCTTGATCCAAAAGAAGGCAACATCCTTTCATGGGAAACCTAAGAGGCCCAAGAATTATTGAGGCCAGCTCAGGCCCAAGTCAACCTGGTGTTTCCTTCTTTGTGTTGTAGATCAATAGAATTTCTTTTGCAACATCTAGTCTACATACAAATAGAGGCCAAATGCATAAATCGCCCTAAACTTTTCCTGAAATGTCATTTTAGTATATAACCTTTAATTGTGATCTATTAAATTCTTTAATTTTCATTTTTGAATTACACGACATTTGTACTTTTAATTCTTTCACATAATTTACTGGCATCAATAATGGTGTGTGTAAAACATACATATATTATTAGATATAATTTCTAAAATTTATTTATTGTATTATATGAATTTTAGTATACATCGTGTTACAACATTATATTTAGTAGAAATATTCACAATTAATAAATATGCAAAACATAATATTTTATAAGTGAATTAATATTTCATTAATAGTAATATTGATAGTTGATTTCATATTAGTACTTTATATTATAAAAATGCTTTTTTTTATAAATATCATATGAGTACTTATCAATAAAAATATTTTCATTATTCCAAAAGAAATAAGTTAGAAATTATTTTTTCAATATAATAATCTGCTCATTAGGTATGTGATTATCTCCATTGATAATTAAGATTAAAAATAGATGATCTAATGAGTATTATTAGTAACTCAATTTCCACAGGAAGAATAAAATTTTGCAAGAAAATTATATACGTATAGATGCCAATTGAACCCCCAAAATTAAACATATCAAATCAATAATAAAGTTGGTCATACAAGAACTTGATTAATTAGAGCGATCATGAATGATGAATCATTACTTTACTATATTTATATGGGTAGCTCCAATATTGATGGAGCAATCATATCAT
>CATIWR010069750.1:0-88394 GCA_949677035.1 Omphalea diandra
TCCAAGGCTCATACTTAACATAGTGCTTTAGGCTCACACCAAACCTTACAAGTGCCTCATATTGGTAAGACTCCATCAAAACTTTTTGATATTTGTGATAGTAAAGAGGAGTTTATTTGTCATTTTGGTGATGCTCTCATGGTCTTTCATTATGAAGAACTCCCAATCTGTCACATATATCTCCAACCTACTTAATTTCACAAGAGTTGTGCCCTCATGATAGTTTTCTAGTGATTTCCATATGGCATGTGTAGTTTGCCAATGTTGGATTCTTTCAATTTCTTCTCTTGACATGAAGGTTAGGAGAATAACCATTGCCCTATTATTCTTCCCATTTGCCTTCCTTTATGCTTCACTTCATTATTCTCTTGCAATTGCCACCTCTACTCCTTCAACCATCTTTATTGGAGGCTTCCATTCTTCAAAAATATAATCTCATAAATTGATGAGATCACTATAAAGATAGATCTCCATTTTAGGCTTCCAAATAGCATAATCATTGCCATCAAAATGGAGATTAAGGTGAGAGTGGACTCCTTCTTGTGCCATTGATCTTTTCTCACATAATTAAGGCTTAAATTGAGACTTGGCTCTGATACTAATTATTGGCCCTAGTTCTCCAAGAAAGGGGGGTTAAATTGATGGCAAATTTGAACTTTTGATTTTAGAGGAAGCACACAAGAATGAATGATTAGAGAAAGGGTATGAGAAGATGAACACAAGAGTTTTATAGTGGTTTGAGTATTAACTAACCCTACATCCACTCCCCAATTCACCAATTGGGTATTTCACTCAGTCTATAGTGCTTTATCAGCTCACCCTCAACTTAGTGTTTAGGCTCACGCCAAACCTTACAAGTGTTTTCCAAGGCTCATACTTAACATAGTGCTTTAGGCTCACACCAAACCTTACAAGTGCCTCATATTGGTAAGACTCCATCAAAACTTTTTGATATTTGTGATAGTAAAGAGGAGTTTATTTGTCATTTTGGTGATGCTCTCATAGTCTTTCATTATGAAGAACTCCCACTCTGTCACATATATCTCCAACCTACTTGATTTCACAATAGTTGTGCCCTCATGATAGTTTTCTGGTGATTTCCATATGGCATGTGTAGTTTGCCATTGTTGGATTCTTTCAATTTCTTCTCTTGAAATGAAGGTTAGGAGAATAGCCATTGCCCTATTGTTCTTCCCATTTGCCTTCCTTTGTGCTTCACTTCATTATTCTCTTGCAATTGCCACCTCTAGTCCTTCAACCATCTTTATTAGAGGCTTCCATTCTTCAAAAATATAATCTCATAAATTGATGAGATCACTATAAAGATAAATATCCATTTTAGGCTTCCAAATAGCATAATCATTGCCATCAAAATGGAGATTAAGGTGAGAGTGGACTCCTTCTTGCGCCATTGATCTTTTCTCACATAATTAAGGCTTGAATTGAGACTTGGCTCTGATACCAATTATTGGCCCTAGTTCTCCAAGAAGGGGGGTTAAATTGATGGCAAATTTGAACTTTTGATTTTAGAGGAAGCACACAAGAATGAAAGATTAGAGAAAGGGTATGAGAAGAATGATCACAAGAGTTTTATAGTGGTTCGAGTATTAACCAACCCTACATCCACTCCCTAATTCACCAATTGGGTATTTCACTCAATCTATAGTGTTTTACCATCTCACACTCAACTTAGTGTTTAGGCTCAAACCAAACCTTACAAGTGTTTTCCAAGGCTCATACTTAACCTAGTACTTTAGGCTCACACCAAACCTTACAAGTGTTTCCAAAGGCTAACACTCAAACCTATACAAGATTTTTCTAAGGCTCACTCACAAACCTATACAATAGTTTTTTTTATACAAGGGCTAACTCTCAAACCTAACCTAAAAGGTGTTTAAAGCTCATACCAAACTAAGTATAAAGAAATAAAGAATGAAAGTTGAGAAATAACTTAGCAAGAGTTTTGGCACATATCAATGGTTATCCTCTTGCATTCAAGTCCATTTCGTGGTGTATTTATAGGAAATAACCACCAAAGAGACATTACAAATAAACTATGTCCAAATCTCTAAGTTGTGCTAGACATATCTTGCATTAAATACTCGTCAGACAAAATTCGCGGTCACTATTTTTGAACTGTCTAATGGCTAGTCCATGTGGCATGAAACCATTAGTCTCTTAAAAAACTAGCCATTGGATCTTTCTAACAGATCTTAAAATTCGCGGTTGCTACTTCAAAATCGCGATCGCCATTTTCCTTTTTAGACTTGGTTGTCACTGTGAAATCATCTATCTAACATGGAGATGTTGTTTTTGAAATTCATGATCTTTACTGAAATTCATGGTCACGACTTTTGAATCTCAACAACCAATTTTTCAAAAGTCGTAGTTACTTAGAAATTCGTAGTTGCTAATTTTGAAGGTAGATTTTCATACTTAGAGTTTCTTGCTTCTAATCACTTCTATTCAACTCTTAATGAGATTCTAGCTTAATATCTGTAAAAATAACACTTAAAATTGATATTAAAACCTTTCAATCTATATTTTTCAAGATCAAAAGAGAGTCTTGACTTAGGTTTGAACAACCTGGTCCAACAAACATGAGGGGAAACATAAGAAGGAGAGAGCTAAGGAAAAAGAAAGAAAGGAAAAAGAAGAAGAAAAAGAAAAAGAAGAAGAAGAAAAAGAAGAAGAAGAAGAATAAGGAGAGGGAGAAGAGTGAACTGCCTAGGAAGAAATCCTAAGCTTTTCTGGTTCTAGGAAAATAGGTAAGTTAATTTATCTTTTTCCCTCATGAAATTACTCCCTCATGACAAGTTAATCATGCATGGTTAGTAAGAATTATTGGAGTATTTAAGGTAGAGCTTATGTATGGAGGTTGTAGCTTAAGAAAAACAGAGCTGATTGTATTAGTTTTATTGTTAGAGCAACTTATTGCACCCATAATTTCATAACCATAGAAGAGGAATTAGGGAAAGTGTTAAATATAAAAGTTTTAGCTTTATGCCCCATCTAAATTAATGCCAAATAGTTTTGCTTAATTTAGTGTGTGTGAGGAGATATGGCTCCTTCATTAGGGCTGATTCAAAACCAACCTAAATCTTTTTAGTCTGGTTGTTTTCATATATTTGGATGACCTTATGTTATGATTTACACAAAGTGCAAATGAAATTTATAGGGTTATATCCCCTATAAATACTTGTCAAACAGTTTTGCTTAATTTGTTATGTGCAAAATATATATATATATATATGACTCATTAATTGTGACTGACCCTAAACTCGATGAAACCTCATCAATCATATAATTCTTTTTTTCTAAGAATTTGAGGGGCATAGAATTGGAATTTGGTGATGTGTTAAACTTGAAAGTTGTATATTTATGTCTTATCTACATGCTTGTAAAATATTTTGCCAAAATTATCATGGTTGATGAGATATTGCCCTTCATCATAACTGATTGTCAACATATTGAAAACCTGTTCACGCTGAGATTGGTCATTTGTTTTGGTGACTTTATAGACTGAATTAGATAATGAGTGACACATGAAAAATGTTCCTTTATGTGTTTTGTAACTTCAGGTAAATTAGTTTTGCAATTGAATTTGTACAATTTGAGATATATAGAAGATTGTAAGACCTACTTAGATTGAGATGACATTAAAATAGGGCAAAATTAAAAAAGGGCAAAATTTAAAAATTCACCACATTTTCTATATGTCTTATATTGACCCGAAATTCGACTATGTTGTATCATTATGTGTCTGGTTTATTTGAAAAAAGAATCAAGTTATTTGGATAAGTATATCTAGAGTTATTATTGTGAGAGTGTATGAAGATCAGGCTTGTGAGAGTGTAGTAAGGTTAGGCTGCCATATATGGAAAATATGCATAAACATTAGGCCTACTTGCATGGATCATGCCATAGTTTCATACCAAGCATTCATAATCATTTTGACATACTTATAACCATGTATATATCAAATGTTAGGATCATAATACTTTGAGGAAGACCTAGAGAGAGAACTAAACCTACCATAAAGGTTGGTCACATCAAAAGGTGAGTAAAAACCATAATTAAATTCTAATATGTGTGTGTGATAATTTTATGTTGTGATTATGTTCTATTACATATATATATATGATTGAATTGTTGCATTTTACATGTGAGTACAAGTTAAGTAAGAATTATATGCTCTTAAAGATGACTTGGTATACCATTATGAATGAACACTTACTTATGAGACTAAAACGATATTGTGATTAGCTTGTGAAACACTTGCAAATCACTTAGAAAAGCGATCAATATGTCCTATTTGCACATGCTATTGATCAAATGATTCACTTGTTATATGTTGGCCAGTAAAATCAAATGTCACTTGAATCACATGAATTCTTCGGAGTAGTGTTTTGCAAGGTCACGATAAAAATCAATCTATTGTATTTGCACTTGTATAGTTAATTATTATACTTGCAATGTATCCTAATGACATTTGATTGTTGGTTATGCCATAAGAATTTGATTATTGTTTTTATTCATTAAGTCACGACTTACCGAATCACTGTTATGGTTTTTAGATACTAAACATAGGGGTTCGATACTTTGGTGTATAGAGTTTTGCATAGAGACACATGGACAATAGATCATCGACTGAATTCCAACTCTCTCTCTTTTTGTGTCATATACATATATCTAGATAGGAACTAGTTTACGTTCACTAGTCATGAACATTAGTTAATAATGTATATGTACATTAAATACGTGTTAGATTGAGTATGTATAAAGAATCAACCTTTATGCATATGTATTTTTGGACATGAACGCCATGATTTGTAAATGAAATTGGTCGTTACAAGTATGCTAGGTTACCTGACTACAAATTGGAATAGGTGAAGACAAATCTTAAAACTAAGTGACATTCTTGAAAGAGGGGGTTGTGTTTAAAGGAATTTACATATGTTTTGGTGCTTTGAAGGATGCCTTTTTAAATAAGTGCAGGTCACATAAATGTTTAGATGGTTGTTAGCTCAAAGGTAACTATGAAGGTCAACTCCTTTTAGTTATGAGGAGAAATCCAAATGATTTCTGCTTCCTTATAACTTATGCTATTAGATAAGAAAATGAAAAGGCTGATACTTAGTAATAGTTTCTTAAACAAATTCAAAAAGACATGCATCTATGCAATAATCATAATTTGACCTTTCTGTTTAATAAATAAAGGGTAATAATTAAACCTTTATATTTATTCAATTATTTAACTTTATATGAATTATTGATACTGATAAAATTATATATATGGATCAAAGTGTGGTGAAGGTGATAAAGGAAATGTGTTCTTAATCATCTTTAGGAGTAAGTTCAAAAGAAAAGAGTTCAAAGATATCCTGTGAGACTTAGCTAGAGCAACATATAGCTTAAGGCTAGAGCATTAGTTAAAGAAAATGGAAAAGAAGTTAAGTGAAGCCAATGAATGGTTAAAGGAGAAACCTTTTAAGAACCATAGTAAGGCTTACTTCTCACCAGATCCCAAATGTGATATTCTTCTTAACAATATCTATAAATGTTTTAATACTTACGTTCTAGCAGAAAGAGAAAAGCCAACTCTAATAATGTTGGAAATGATAAGGAATTAATGAATGAGGAGGTTATCTAAGAAAAGGGAGGAAATTAAGAAGTTTCAAAGTAGAGGGAGTAAAAATATGTCTAAAGAAAAAAAATTTAAAGAAAATTAAGATGTGTCTAAAGATAACAAAAAATTTAAAGAAAAACTAAGGAATTGACTAGTCATTACTTTACAACTTTTAATTAGAGTTTAGTAGTGCAAGTCTAAAGAGGAAAATGCTAGTATGTAGTTGTTATGGCATTAAGGATTTGCACTTGTAGGTTACTGGCGATTGATAGGGATTCCTTGTACTCATGCCATATCATGTATATTTGATAAAATGAATAGCTTAAGGTGTATGTTGATGATTGCTACACAATTGAAAGATTCATGGAAGTTTACAACCATAATATAAGTTCTATTAGTGGCCATTGTTTGTTACATATATTTATACATTTGATAGTTTAATTCCCTTCAAAATCTTAGTATTTTTTATTAAATTTAAAATATAAAAGGACCTTATAAGGGGTATTTATGTTTTATAGTGATAACGTGGAAGAAAAGAGCTCAAAAGGCACAAAAGAGGAATTGCACAACTAAGCTTAATAAGAAGGTGTTGAGCTTTTACACATATATGCAATGTGTTACATACTTATGCAAGCGCTTTACAAGGTTGTGCGCATGACCAAATAAGTTAAGAATAACTGAATTGAAGTACACACCTACTCTACATGGTTATGCATGCTCTAGAGCAAAGAGGAATCATAAAATTATAAGACAATGCAAATCTTTGCATGGTCGGGCACTACTAAAGAGGCAAAATTATGGATTCTTAATTGCCTTTAATTACTTCCTCTTTTAATTCCTTAAGGTTCCTACTTAGTTCCAACATAAAAAACACTATAAAAGGGGCATAATGACTTAAAAATTTAATCATGGAAGAAGCATCTAAGAGGCATAATGACTTAAAAATTTCATCATGGAAGAAGCATCCAAGAACAAGCACTAAAGGGGCATTCAATTAATGAAGGAGTTAAGCATATGGAGAGCGTAAGAACTAAGGAGTAAAAAAGAAGGAACAAAAAGGGGCAATCATACAAAGAGCTTAAAGATGGCCACCACATATTCCTTTACATACAGTTTGACTAATTTCTTCTTCATTATGAACTAATTTTCTTTATGCTATGGTTATAGATGGATCTTGTTTAAACTATTATGGTTGTCTAATCCAAGTCTTTTTGGTTTTATTCATCCTTTATGTTAGTAATCATTATGAACTTATTATTATAGATTGAATAACCATTGGTTGTAATTAGTTTTGTGAATCTATTATTAAAATATGCTTTTCATAAAATGGACCTTTAATGATTCTCTTAATCTATTTTTTTAAGAGACTTTAAAAAATTATTGCTATCACTAGGGTCTTGAGTTGTTTGACAATCACATGATGTTTAACTATTGTGTCAAGAGACTGTTAATTTAACATGCTATTGTATGTTAATTAATAGTTGAAAGAGATCTAAGTGACCTAATAATAACACTAAATGAATAAACTAATTCGATGAAAGATTGGAAACACAAGAAGTTAACAAGTGAAATTGAACCCCTAACTGTCTTCTCCCATTGATTATTTCCTTGCAATTACTTCATTTGTAGTTAGAATAGTTTTAATTCTAGTAATCTTTAGTTTAACAAACTTTTAAATAGGATTTCTAGATAATATAGGCATTAGTACTCAATGCATCGATTCTCATAGGAATGATATCCATACTCTTGTACACTATTACTTTTGACTAGTGCACTTGCAACTTAAGGATTATTACACTTTACATTAGCCCACTTAACAAGTTTTTGATGTTATTATTAAGGATCGATAACATTAATACTAAGCAATTATTTCTATATTAATCTAAAGTTTTCTTTTCTTTTGTTTAATTTTTATTTTTATTTTTTGTGTTTTAAATGAATCTATAGATGGCAAATATGGAGAATAAATCATTGAAGGAGTTCTACCTTCATTAGCAGGACTAAAACTAGCAATCACAAGGCCTAACATCATTGCTAAAAACTTTGAAGTTAAGCCTACCTTCATACTAATGCTCACTAATATGCTTTGATTCCATGGACTTGCCCATAAAGATCATAAAGCTTATATAGAGAACTTATTAGAGTTTGTGACATTTTTAGGCAAAATGGGATGCCTACAAATGTTGTAAGGCTATAATTGTTCATTTTTGCATTAAAAGATAAATCTAAGGTATGGATAAACTCGTTAGGGACAAGAAGCATTAGAACATGGGACTAGTTATCCAAAGCTTTTGTAAACAAATATTTTTCTCCATTAGTAATGGTGAGGCTTCATAATGAAATCACATCCTTTTGCTAATAAGATGGAGAAACATTAACTAAAGCATATGAGAGATTTAAGGACTTATTAATAAGATGCCCTAAGCATCAAATTCCAAAGTGGTTGATTGTATAATTCCTTTTACAATGGATTATTTGGGAATATCAAGATTATCATAGATCTTGCGGTGGGAGGATCTCTGATAGACAAAGCAGTGGAAGCTACTTATGAACTTATTAAGACTAGTAAACAACCATTATCAAGTTAATGAGAGGAACACATTAAGAAAAATAGTTGTAATTTATAACATGGATACATTGTAAGCTCAGGTATCTCCCTTACTAAGCAATTGAATTCTATGAACTATAATGATGTTTCTTCTCCTCTCTTACAGGTGGTATGTGGTTTATGTGGAGAAAATGGCCACAAGAGTATAGACTGTCAAATTTTTGCATAAGAGTAAACAAATCTTATAAGGAATTTTAACTACCAAGCCAATAATCCTTATTGTAACACCTATAATGTAGATTAGCAAAATCACCCAAACTTTTCTTGTTTTAAGAATAACTCTTTGAACCCTAATCCATAGGGCCCTCCTCTTAATTTTCATCAACCACTAACCTAAAAATCCTTATAGACAAATTTATTACCAAAATTGATGTTAAGTTAGATCATTAAGATGATATGTTATGAAAACTAGATGCAAAGATTGATTTGGTTGCCAAGAATTATTCTTTCTCCGTTTGTAGCCATGAGATTCAAATGGGAGAAATAGATAATGCCTTAAAATCTATATCTCATGGGACCTTACCTAGTACCTTTGAAACCAATCCTAAGAAGCAAGTAAATGCAATTACATTAAAGAGTGACAAGGTGATAAATTTGAGGCTTAAGGAAGGGAAGAATAGAGAGAATAATGAAGATAAAGATAAAAAGCTCTTTAAGAAAGGTAACCCAAAGGAGAAAGTCAATCTTTATATACCTTATAAGCCATATTTACCTTATATCCCTTTCCTTTCAAGACTGAAGTAGTAGATAGAAAATAAACAATTTGATAAGTTTATAGAGATGCTTAAGAAGATTCACATTAGCATACCTTTCGGGAAGCACTCTTCAAAATGTCTAAGTATACTAAATTCATGAAGGAGGTACTATCTAAGAAGGAGACCATAAAGGAATGTGAACATGTCATGCTTATCAAAGAATATAACATAATCCTTTTGAACAAACTACCTCTAAAGTTAGGGATCCTATGAGTTTTTCTATCCCTTATGAAATTAGTATTTTTTTTAAAGCTTTATGTAATTTGGAATCTAGTATTAACTTAATCCCTTTGTCTTTGTTTAAAAAATTAGGCATTATAGAGATGAGGCTAACATAAATGTCTTTATAACTAGTTGATCATTCCATCATACATCTGAAGGGTAGATAAATTCATAATTCCTGTTGATTTTATCATTTTAGATATGGATGAAATTGAGAAATTCCTTTATCTTAGGATTACCCTTCCTTCTTACCGATGAGCATTAGTTGACATTCATGATGGAACCTTCACATTGTAAGTTGGTGACATGGAAGTAGTCTTTAACATGTTTGAAACAATTAAGTGGCCAATAGAAAAAGAAAGATGCTTTCTAGTTGATAAAAATGAAGAATGTGTACATGAAGCTTTTCAACAAAAAGGATAAAATTTTGTTCTTGAAAGGTCTAAAAGGGTAAGAGACAAAATAAGTTTTATTGTTAAAGCGTGCAGGTAAATACCACTTTCACTTTTGGAATGCATGATACTAATCCATTTTCTTTCTCTCTTTTTGATGGATTAAAGTACAAAGAGAATATCAAAACACCTCCTTATCTTTCAAATTTTCCTCTATTAAATGCTAAATCATTATCTTCCTACCTTAAAAATGCATTATTGGGAGAATGTAGCACCTTATCTATTTTAATTTTTGATAAAGTAGACCAATACCAAAAAAGAGGACATTAAATAAATTTAAAAATAGAAAGAAGAAGTAGGTCTAACTAATACTAAGTTAAGGGGGTTTTAGTCCTATGCATTGCATGTATAAACCATTAGTGAAGGGCAATCATAAGTCCAAAGTGAAGCTTTAGTGAAGCCAAACTCATAATGGTCAAGTTAATGACTATAATTAGCTTGTTTTTCCCTTTTAAATTATGGTATTTTTGTGTTATGTTTATGTTCTTGTCTTTTTTTATATCACATTTTTCTAGCTTTTGTTTTGCATGCTTGTCTCTTTTTATAGGTTTTGCTTTTTTTTCCCCCCTTTTTTTTGTCTCTATTAAGGGAAGTTTTCCATGCCCTTTTTTTTACACATATTGGCATCATTAGGGATAGTGATGAATTCAAGTTTAGGGGAATTAGGGAATTGGAATGTGTTTAATTAATTATTACTATGCATTTTGATTTATGCCTTAGGATGCTGAAATTTGATACGTTGAATGATTAAGGGATAGTTTTCAAGTTCTAAAGTGAAAAATCTATTAGGAATATGATAGCCATATATTGGAAACAATTTACTTAAGTTTATTTGTGATATTAACATGATTTTAATTAACGTGTTTTCTTTATCATGGATAATCATAATAGAAAATTTAAGCATTATGACCATTAGATTTTGGGTCTTTAGGATGCAAGCCTAATGATGAGACACTACTTGAATTATCTTTAAAGAATAAGGAATACATTGCATAAGAATAAAGTAAATGGTTAGAAGAAACCTTGAATCAAACCCACCATCCATCCAAACCAAACCATGAAAACGATGGAGGAAATCAATCCGTTTGTCAGACAACTAACATAGATGGTTGTACATCTAATGTTAAAGATCTATACAACCAACCTTTTGATTGTATAAACATCCTTTGAACCATAATAGAGAGAATCTTATAGAATAGTTAACCATTCACCCTTAATTGTCCATATAGCCAACTTAAGACCTTAACTTTGTGTTTGAGAGGGAGGAAAATAAAGGAGGAAGTAAAATAAGAGTGGACAATAAGATAGAAAATATATTTTTCCTTGTTTCAGATGAAGAAAAATAAGAGGGAGAAGGAAAATAAACATTATTTTACCTCCTTTATTTTCTCTTTAAAACAAAGAGAAAATATAGGAGATTGAAAATTTTTATAAAATTACAACTTTGTTTTGTTCAATAAAGGGTAAAACAGGAAATATATGAAATAATATTTTCTTTTCCTTCCATATTTTGCTTTCCAAACAAGGAAAAATAAAATTATTTTTCTTACTGTCCCTTTTATCCAAACATAAGGAAGGAAAATAAAGAAAGAAAGATAAAATTTATTTTCCCACCTTATTTTCTCTCCTCCCTACATTATTTCCCAAACAAGCTATAATTCTCTAGAAGATTCCTTAATCTTGTCCATTAGAGGTTGAGGATTGAGTGCAACCTGAGCCATTGAGCTTAGGTCCACCCTTCTTACCTTTATAAATACCTCTCCTATTGAGGGAAAAGAAAAGGCTTAGAAACCCTTAGGTTATTCTGCCAAAATCCACTCTCACAACCCTAAAAACATTCTTTTTATGCTAAAATTTAAACTCCTAACACTCACGCTCAAGAACAAAGGTAGAAGCCAAGCTTTTATGACTCATTTTGCATTGTTCCCTTAGCATTTTGAAGGATTTTTCACTTAGCATATTGCCTTTGAGGACAAAGAATACAAGAAAGGGCATCTAAGACTCAAAAACTTCTTTCTTCTTCTTATAATTAGTTACTTTCTTATTAAAAAAATTATAGTGCTAGAGGTCTATACAAACTTCTTTATAGTTTGAATAGACCACTAGCTTGGTTGTATAACCACCACCAGTTGGTTTGTACAACCATTTTTCACTATTACTAAGAGTTTTCTTCCAATTTTCTTTTCTTGTATTATCTTTAGATTTTTGGGCTTCTTTAGGTTTTTTGTGAGCTTTGGTAATAGAAGTAGGTTGGTTTCAAAACCTATGACCTATGTAATTTTAGTAGAGGAGCAATGATAAAGAAAAATGGCTATTTTTAATGTTTATAACATCATTATTCCATCCTTCTTCCCTTACTTTTTCTTGAATGTTTATGTTTATGCCTCTAGGAATATTGTTTGGTATCATATTTATCATAGTTTTTATAGTTAAATCCCCCCAAAATTCATACTTTGCAATTTTATTTTGCCTATCTATAGACCTAATGTATGATTATTGTTGTTTTATAGGCTAAAGAGAAGGAAAATTAAGATTAAGGTGACTAAGGCAAATGACATGACTTCAAAGCATGGTCAGGCCGAGGAGAACCAAAACACACAACCTCAAAACATGGTCATGTGTCCTAGATAGTTAGAAAAGGATGGGACAATTGCTGAGATTCAAAATCGTGTCATATGGTTATGTGCCTCATTAAAGACAAAATCACAAATTATTTATTCCAAGGATTCTTTACTTTTTAAAGGACCATAAGCTTTCTCTTTTGATGAAATGGTTTGAGCATTATTTAAAGGAGAAAATAAGCTAACATTAAGGCTTGAGGGATTAATCCATGGAATCAAATATTAATTAATAAGGTTTTTATAAAGAAGTTAGAGGGAGAAAAGGTGTAAGCAATCAAGGAAATCAAGAAGAAGTTCATTGCTACTCTTAGGGTTGATTTGATTGTCTTCTTTTCCTTTTTTTTTTTTGTTATCTCATTATGAACTAAACTCTTTTTGGCTAGGGTTGTAAATGGATCTTATATGACTTATATTGGGTTTTCTTAATCTAAATATGTTTAGTTTCTTTCATTATTTATGCTAGCAATTGTTGAGGACTTCATGTTTGATTAACTAGTCATTAATCATATTAGTTTCATGAATCGATAATGGAGACATGCTTTTCATATTAAAAAACCTTCAATAATTCCCTTACTTTGTTATTGAGTTGAAGAACCTTAATAAACTATTGCCATCCATAGAGTCTTGTCCTATCAAGCAATTGTATAATGTCTAGCTTTTGAGTAGAGGAACCTTTAGCTTAACATGCTCTTTTATGCCAATTTCTACTCTAAAGAGATTAATTGGTCACCATAGTGACTCGATAGTAGCACATGATGCATGAACCGATAGGTAGGAATTAGGAAGCAAATAGAAGGTCACCAAGTAAACTTAAAGCCCTAGCCAATCCTATCCAGTAATGATCTCTTATTGCTATTAGTGTTTAATTTAATT
The DNA here is from genome assembly GCA_949677035.1 of Omphalea diandra. NCBI lineage: Eukaryota > Viridiplantae > Streptophyta > Magnoliopsida > Malpighiales > Euphorbiaceae > Omphalea > Omphalea diandra. The sequence goes on from CATIWR010069750.1 coordinate 13,161, forward strand.
TCCTTATTTATAATTTTATTCATCATCCTTTATTATTCTCTAAATAATATAAGATATAAGATACTTAGTATTGAAACTCGATCCTTATGGGAATGATATCTATACTCATAAGTACATTTTATTACTTTTGACCTGTTCATTTATAGCTTAAGGATTTTTCATATAACACACACCTATTACATTAAGTTTTTGGAGCCATAGCTGGGGATTAATGACTTTAATACTAAGTTATTATTTATGTATTACTCTAGAATTTTATTTTCTATTTTTTTTTACCTTATTTCTTATGTCTTTATTTTAGGTGCATGACTAGAACTCATACTCAAGAAAATGAAGAAGATTTGCTTCCTCTCAATTTGGAAATTGAAAGTACCCTAAATCAAGCAAAACAAGAACAATAACAAATTCAAGAGATGGCAAATCAAGGAGACTGACATTTAAAGGACTTTGCCACACCACCTCTTGAAGGGTTATAATTGGCTATCACTTGACCAACTATTAATGCTACCACCTTTGAGATAAAAAATGACCTTCATTGATGTGCTTTCCAATATTCTCCAATTCCATGGCCTTTCTCATGAAAATCCCAATGCTTATATAGCTAATTTCTTGGAGATTTGTGACACATTCAGACAAAATGGGATGTCTGCAAATACAATAAGACTATGTGTTTTCACATTCACCCTCAAGGATAAGGCTAAGGCATGGACAAATTCATTAGAGATTGGAAGTATCACCACTTGGGACTAACTCTTTCAAACTTTCTTAGCTAAATATTTCCCTCCTTTAAAGATAACTAGACTAGAAATGAAATTGCTACTTCTAGCCAATTGGATGGGGAAACTTTGAATGAGGCTTGAAAACGGTTCAAGGATCTTTTATGAAGGTGTCCTAACCATCTAATTCCAAAGTGGTCAATAGTACATACTTTCTATAATGGACTCTTTAGGCAAATCAAAATCACTGTAAATGTAGTAGCTAAAGGAGCTTTACTAGATAAAATAATGGATACTACTTATGAGTTAATTGAAACAATGACAAACAACAACTACCAATCTCATAAGAGGATTTTGCCAAAGAAAGTAGTAGAAGTTCACAATATGGATGCATTCCAAACCTTGCAAGCTTAGGTATCCACTTTGTCTAAACAATTGAGTGCATTTAATTGTAATGTTATGTCTTCTCTTTTCTTACAACTTATGTGTGATTTCTATAGGGAAAACAAGCATAAGAGTGTTGATTGCCAAGTAGGAAATCCTTTCACCTAAGAGAAAGTAAACTATTTGGGGAACTTTAACTGTGAACCCAATAACCCATATTCCAATACCTATAACCCAGGTTAGTGAAATCACCCTAATTTTACTTAGACAACAACAATACCCTTAACCCTAAAACCAAAGACCACCACTTATTTTCCTAACCCTACCACCAAACTACCAACCTCAAGAAAAGAAACCAAAATTGGAGAGTATCTTGGAAAAATTCATAACCAAAACTAATGCTAAATTTTAATAATATGAAGAGAATATGAGAAGACTTAAGGCCAAAATAGACCAATCTAACAAAAATCACTCTTCTTTTGTTCATAATGTTAAGATCCAATTGGAACAAAAAACTAATGCCCTTAGTTCTAGATCCCAAGATGTTTTACTTAGAAATTCTAAAACCAACCCAAAAGACCAAGTGAAAGCCATCGCCTTAAAGAGTGGTAAGGAAATAAAGGAAGAGGAAGAGGCAAAAAAAAAAAAAAAAAGAGGCCAAGGTAGATAAAGAGGAAGAATTCATCGGGGAAGACAAGCTAAAGGAAAAGGTCAAACCATATGTTCCTTCCATTCCTTTTTCTTCAAGACTTAAGAAAACTCGGTGGATAAGCAATTTGCAAAATTCTTGGATATGCTCAAAAAATCTAAATCAACATACCATTTCTAGAGGCATTTGCCCAAATGCTAAAGTATGCAAAATTTATGAATGAGATGCTATTAATGAAAAGCAAATTGGAGGATTGTGAGAGAGTCACTTTAATCAAAAAGTGTAGTGCCATCCTCTTTAACAAGTTGTGTAACATCCCTATCCCCATTCATTGGCATTATCACATGAATATATTCATTGCACAAATGATATGAAATCACATATGAGCATATGCACTGTATCAAATGATATGAAATCTCACATGAACATATGCACAGGATAAATAATCATTTAGACATGTGAATTGTTAAAACACGACAATGACAATTGCACCGTTGCATTTGGGATACTTGAACATATATGCAATGTTTGCATAGTTATATGACAAATTATTTCATGTTGTGTGTTTATTATGGCATCATAAATAATGGTATTTGAGAGCTCATCTAAAAGCATAAGGAGCATCTAGGAATTAGGAGATGGATGGAAGTGTTTAATGAGTGAAGAAGAGGGACTAAAAGAGGAAAAGTGACCTTCCAACCAATGGAAATGAAACACCATGATTTTATACTATTAGAATAAGTTTATATCTGCTAATTAGGGTCAGAATTGAGGGGTAAACCGTGGAATATGCCAGAAACAAAGAGAGAGAAAGGAAGAAAAAGAAGAAGAATGAGAGGAAAAAGTGTGGGTTGCCTAAGATTTTCCAATTCTGGGACAATAGGTAAGTAATTTATCTTCTTCTCAACTAAAATTAACCTCTCATGGCATGTTAATCATGCATGGTTAGTGAGAATTATGGAGTAATTGAGGTCTTGGATGGAAGTTGTAATCCAAGAGAACAAGAGCTGATTCTGTTCATTTTGTTGTTAGAGCAGAATTTTTCACCCACTATTTGATAATCCTAGAAGAGGAATTGTGGAAAGTGCAAAACATGAAAGTTTTAGCCTTCTGTATCATATAAATTCATATGAAATAGTTTTACTTGATTCTGTGTGTGTGAAGAGATATGGCTCCTTCATCAGGACTGGTTCAAAAATGAACCGAGATTATCTCAGTCTTCTGTTTTGTTATATTTTGATGACTTTATATTCTGATTTTGACAGAGTGAAAAACATGAAACCTGTAGGGTTATATTCCCTCTAAATAACTGTTAAGCAGTTTTGATTAATTTGCTGTGTGGAAAGAGATATGGCTCATTGATTGGGACTAACTCTGTACCCAGATGACACACCACCTTTCTTCTAATTCGGTTTTCTAAGAATTTGATGACCATAGACTTAGAATTTGATGATGGTCCAAACTTGGAAGTTGTATATTTATGTCTGATCTACATACCTGTGAAATATTATTGCCAAATCCAGCATGGTTGCTGAGATATTGTCCCTTTATCATGACTTGTTTTCAACATGTTATGAACCTACTTGCCCCGAGATTGGTCCTTTGTTTTGGTGACCTTATAGACTGAACTGGATAATGAGTAAAATATGAAAAATGTTCCTTTATATGTTTTGTAATTGATGGTAGAATATTATTGCAATTGGACTAGTGCAATTTGAGATATGCCAAGAATGTAACACATACTAAGACTGAGATGACATTGTAACAGAGCAGAACTTAAAAATCCACCACATTTTATGTGTATTTGATATTAGCCTGAAATTTGAATATATTGTCCCATTATATGTCTAGTTTGTTTGAGAAAATGAATCAAATCATTTTGATAAGTATATTGGGAGTTATTGCTATGACCGTGTAGCAAGCTCAGGCTGCCATATAAGGAAAATATGTATAAACACTAGGTACACTTGCATGAATCATGCCATAACTGCATACCAAGCATTCATAATCATTTTGATATAATTATAACCATGTATGTATCAAATGTTAGGATCTCAATACTTTGAAGAAGCCCTACCATAAAGGTTGGTCACATCAAAAGGTGAGTAATTGGATTCAATGTGTGTGAGTAGAAATAATAATTGGATTCAATGGGTGTATGTGATAATTGTATGATATGATTATACTCTATTACATGTATATATGATTGAATTATTACATCTTACATGGAAATAATATGATTATGTTCTATTACATGTATATATGATTGAATTGTTACATATTACATGGGAATACAGACCAAGTGAGAATTAAATGCTCTTAACGATTACTTGGCATATCATTTGTGAATAAGCACTTGCATATGGAACTAAGAGGGACGTTGTGACCGACTTTTCAAATGCTTGCAATTCACAGGAAGATGGACCAATAGGTCCCAAATCATATGTTACATGAATCACTTGAATATCCTGGGAGCAATGTTTGCCTTGCTTGGTCACGATAAAAACAAAGCTATTGCATTTGCATAGTTAATTGTTATACTTGCAATGTATCTTGATGATATTTGATTATGGATTATGCCATGAGAATTTGATTATTGTTTTTATTCACTGAGTCGCAACTCACCAAATCACAAAATTTTTTTTCAGATAATGAAGAATAGGAATTGGACACTTTGGTGTTTTCAGTTTTACATTGAGACATATGGACCACAGGTCGTCGGCTGAATCCAAACTCTCTCTCTCCTTGTGTCATATACATATATGCACATCAAGTAAATGTTTGATTATGTGTAGGATGGATAAAACCTTTATGCATATGTATTTTGAACATGAATAATATGAGTTATGTAAATGAATATGGCTGTTACATAAAATGACCTATTACAATTGTGGCAAACTAGGTCATTTTGCTTATAAGTGCATTAAGTCTAAGGTAATGTCTCATATTACTTCCTCATATAAAAGTTTTCTTTTTGAATTTTTTATTTCTAATATTATTTTGCTCACTAAATATCATCCAACATAGACTGATAGAGACAAAAATGAATTTATGGAATTTTGTCAAATTCCAAGAGGAACAAAATGGATTTATTTAGGCGACAATGCAAGAGCTAAAATGAAAGGAATTGGCACATGTAAATTGCATTTGTAAGAGGTTAGATCTTATATTTGCATGATGTCCTATATGCTTCTAACATTCAACAAAATTTGTCTTTGTTATTACTTATTAAAACTTGAATATGGTTTGCATTTTCAATGTGATTGTAATAAAACTTATAATTATGCTATATACTATAGTTATGGTAGTATTGCTGATGGTTTTATGGTGTTGAACACTAACTTTTATAAGATTAAACATAATGTTTGTTTTTCCTCTTTTACTAAATCTAGTAATCATGATATGAATGCTTGTTTATGGCATGCTAGATTATGACACATTGGGCAAGATAGAATGAATAACAGCTCATGATGGTCTATTGGGATCAAATACAAAATTTGTGTTACCCACATATGAATTTTTCCCAGAACAAAAAACTATCAGTAAACCATTTGGAAAGGACACAAGAGCTTATTTTTGTTTAAAACTCATACAATGACATTTATGGACCAAAGAATGTTAAAGTGAAGCATGAAGCCTCATACTTTATTACTTTTATAGATGACTACATCCAATATGGTCATGTTTATTTGATCTCCCCTAAATCTGAAGCATTAGATTGTTTTAAAAGATATTTAAATGAGGTTGAGAATCAAATGGATAAGAAAATGAAAAACTTTAAGAATTGATCAGTCTATCTAACCAATTCAATGAATTATGTTAAAAAAAAGGTGCTATGAGGCAATCAATAACTCCAAGGACTCTATAATAAAATGGTGTTACTGAGCAAAGGAATATAACCTTACTAAAAATGGCTAGGTCCATGATGCCTCAAGCTAATCTACTAGCATAACATTGAGGTGATAGTAGCCTATGTACTTAATTATATACCTTTAAAATTAGTTTCCATAATGACTTTTGAGTTGTGGATAAGCATAAAGCCTAATTTGAATGTGTTGCATCCATAGGCATTTGCAGCATACATTATTGACTCTTCCCATAAATTTGGTAAATTAGGACTGAAAGGGAAGAAATGTATCTTTATAAGATACTTTGAAAACTCACAACATTATATATTTATTAGCAAGGATTATGATGTAAGGATTACAAAAAATGAGTATTAAGATGTCACTTTTCTTAAATATCATTTTCCTTAAAAGGAAGATGTGGATAAAGACTATCATTTATATGAGATGGATAAAGAAGGAGCAACTAGTATAATTCAACAAAGACTTAACCCTCAAGAATAGGTATGTTGTCCCTAGGCACCAAGAAGAGGGGTTGAATTGGTGAATAAAAATTGCAAGAACAAAGATAAAGGGAGAATAAATAGTAGAAGAGAGACAATCAATTTATAATGGTTTGGGTATAATTGACCCTACGTCCACTCCTCAATTAATCAATTGGGTATTTCACTATTTCAATGGTGTTTTCAAGCTCACACCCAACTTATACAACTTGTGTTTTGATGGCTAACTCACAACCTTACAACAATGTGATTTCTAGGCTAACACAACACCTCACTCAAGTGTTTCACTAGGCTCACACTTAAACCTTTCTAGAAGTGTTTTTATAGGCTAACACCAAAATCTCAAAACTTGTTGTTTAATGCTCACACCTAACAATCATAATTTCATAAAGAAGATGAAGAAAATGAGTAGCAAAGATTGAGAGTTTTAATCACTTGTAATAAATTCCTTAACAACCTTCTTCATGGCTGTTTGGTGGAGTATTTATAGTCAAACTTCACCAAAGAGACGTAGTAGATCATAGCTCATCAAATCTTTGAGACATGCTTGACAAATTTTGCATTAAATGCTTGTCAGGATGAAATCGCGGTCGCTACTGTCGTTCGCGGTCGCAAAATCCAAATTCTTCAAGGGAAACCCCATTTGTGTCTAATGGCTAGTCCATGTGGTAGCTTCTTATTAGTTCATCAATAAAATATAGTCGTTGTCTTTTACCTACTTTCAGAAGTCACGGTCACAAGTTTCCTTACATAGGCCGTGACAGAGGACGCAAATTCATCTGCTAAAGAAGTCATGTTCCTTCCACAGGATTCGCGGTCGCTACCAGTAAGATGCCTCCATAAAATTTGACTTCCAACAGTCTTCTGGGACACTTGTTAAGTTGTACTTGTGGATTTGCTTCCTTCTTAAGTTACTTTGAAATTCGCGATCGCGATTAAGGCGTGACTTACACTACGAATTCATCTGTCAAAGATTGGCTTCTTCTTTTCCAATGGTTGCGGCCGAGAATGGCTCCGCAATTTTGCCTGCTTGAATTTCAACATGTCTTAACATGTGTCGCAGTAGTGAATCCTAGATTGCGATTGCTATTTACATGTCACTTTGGAGTTTATCAACTCCTTTCATTTTTTCTTGAGAGATTTATTTATTTCTGCAAAATGAACACTTATTTGAAATATAAGTGATGATCAATCTACTTTGTCAAGATCAAAAGAGGTTCTAGACTTAGGATTAGCCATTCTAGTCTAACAGTTTGTATATTTGTTAGTACCATAGAAGTGACAAATAATTAGGTTGATTGAATTGAGTCATTTTTTTATTTGAAGTATCCAAATTATTTATTTTTCAAGTGGATTACAAATTATTTATTGGATCAATAATATTGAATAAAAAAATCAAGTTGATTCATGAATTTATAGTCAAATTTTATAATATTATTTTTAAAAGTTAATTTTTGATTTCTTTTTAAAAAATATCTTCACTATTCAAAATTATACTAATTAAATCCTTTCAAATTTAAATTATTTTGAATTAACTTTCAATTGGATTAATTAATCACTCTTAGTATCTATTAAGGATAGAGTAAGTGCACATTTTCATAACCAAGATTCAGAGATAGAAAAATTCCTAGTTGTTTTCTTCTTCTTTTTTCTGAAATTAATTCTTCTCTTTTGATGTTTTGGGACTACCGTTAATATATTCTATTGACGAAAAACTCTTTTTTTTATTTTCTTTAATAAAATGAATCATTTTACCCTATTTATTAGTTTTTATTTTATTTTCTCTCTCTTTTTAAAGTGTTATTTTAGACTCGATATTTTAACTCTCTTTATGAGAATTTGTCTTTTTTGAGAGTTTTATTAGTTTAAATTTGATTGTTTAATAATATATATTGATGACCTTTTGATCTCAAGGGATTAAAAACCTATCAATAGAGGAACAAATATAAATTAAAAGAGACTATGTTTCTTATAGTTACTTCATGCTTAAGTTAGCGAGGGGTTTGAGAGGTTAAAGCGAATATGAAAGCTTGAGTGTAATTAAGCAACAAAGGAAAACCTAAAAAAAAAAAAAAAAGTATTTTAGTCATGTGAAGATGATATATATATATACCAAAAATAATATTTGTTGGTTTTTCAGTTATTAACATGTTTGGTATTGGCACGTATCAATCATGTGGGGAATAAGTGTCCATTCTTAAAGCGTTTGATAATATGAATGTTGTCATATATGCTATTATATTATTAGATATCATTTCTTAAATCTATTTTAGTGTATTATATAAATTTTATTTTACGTCACGCTATAATATCATATTTAGTAAAGATCTTCATAATTGATAAAAATATAAAATTACAGAAAAAAGATTTATAGTAAAAATAAAACTATGATTTTCAAAGTTAAGTTAATGTGCAGTTATTAGCAGTGTTGAACATCGATTTCGTATTGATACTCTATATTATAAAATTATATTTTTAGATATCGTACGATTATTTATGATTGAAAGTATCTTTTATTATTCTAAAAAAAGATAAAAAGTGAATGCAAATTAATATTTTCAAGGATTGAATTTGACTTCTCTACACGCAAATTAAAAGTTGCCGATTTTTTAATTTGCCTTTAAATATTCGAAGGATAATCTGAGCACATGAAATATTACTCCTAAATGTACAAATGGTTTTCATTCTTTTTGTTATTTAAAAAATTCAGTTTCAACAGATACATAAATTGACTTGAGGATGTCTCTTATTTATCAAATTAATCATAAACATAATTCAAGGAAGCTAGCTATTTTATTAAGTGTGGTTAGCTACTAGTTACCATTAGTTATTTATAACTAATTAATTGTCAATCTGCATATTGGACGACATAATTATAATAATAAATTTAAATAAATTAACATTTATTTTATTACATATAATTAAAATTAATATTTAGTTAATTAGTTGAATGATTAAAATTAATGCATAAATAATAATTAAAATTTATTATTATTTTAAACTATGTTATTATTTTATAGAAAATTACTGTTAAATAAATACAATAATATAAATAAATTAGTATAATAAATTTTAATAATAATATAAATTTTAATATAAAAATAACAAAATTCATAGTTTATTTTTTATTTATTTTTTATCTTTTTAATTTTTTTATTGCATAAGAAACTAAATACTGATTGTGAAAAAATTTTCTATATTGTTAAATCTCCTAACTTGAATTTATATAAAAAAAAACTTCAAATATTGTTAGTTTTTTTTAATGTTTTTTTGGTTAATTGAGAAACTTAAATACTTAATTATTAGTCTATTTGTCACATAATAAAATAAAAATATATCATATTATCACTTATTAAAAATATTATATTATTAATATAATTAGTTAGTAGCATTTACTAACTAATAAAATCATCACTCATTTTTGAAGTATTTTTGCAGTATCTCTTGAGTATCAGTATTTAGAATACTTTTCACATTTTTCATTCTTTTCGTTACTTTCATAATATTATCGTCACAAACTCTCTAGATAATAAGGTTATGGCAAATATGAAGCAATTTACAATACTCGGTATCGACCCTCAAATTTAAAAATTTAGTAAACACAAAATTTTATTGGAAAAGAAAAGGCATATACAGACAAACCATAAAAGCAAGGTTCTGTTTATTTTGTGAAAAATATTTTTTAAAAAATATTGTTCATATTTTTTTTCTATTTGTTGTATTTAACAAAATTAATCAATAGAAAATATTTTGTTAGTTAAAGAGAAAACTAAATCACTTTTTAGAAAAATGATTTTTTATTTTGAAAATTGAAGTCACTTTCAGTCTTTGATAAATTTATATAAATAAAAAAATCATATAAATATATGTATTTATTTTCATAAATCCCTCTTAATTATCGACACTAATCACTGATTATCATTGACTAATAGTATTGCCAATAATAAATAAGACTCACAAGAATTTTCATTTTTAATGTATTTTTCTTATATTAAACAATAAATTGTATATATATAAAATATTTATAATCTAAATTTTGTTATAATTTTATACATAAATAAATGTTATTTTTATAGTATATTCTAAACACTAAAAAATATATTACTTAATAAATATATTTTTAAAAAATATATTTATTATATAAATTATTTTTAGTGAAACATTCAAAACCTAAATAAGACAAAAAAAAAAAAAAAAAAGAAGGGAAAATGAAAGTGGTTTATACAAGAATACCTAATTAGGATTAACTAACGACAATTATACTTCAGTTACCTTTCTTTTCAAAAAAAAAAAAACATAATTTCAATGAATATTTCTTAATTCATGCTACAAATCGTTTTCAATGTAATTCACACTTCTTCATCCCTTAAAAAAAGCAAAATAGATTTAAACGTCTTCTTCCATCTTCTTCTCAATCTCATTAAAATTTCTTCACATATCAAATCAATAAAAGAGTTTCATGGATCCAGAAAACATACCGGATTTATAGAAAAATAGATTCAAGTTCATTCATAGTTCTTAATGGATCAAATCAACAAAATATATTGAAATTTCTTCTTAGATCATATCACACACAATTGCAAATTTGCAATTCTACTTTGGAGTGAGAAAATTCTTCATTATATATGTCTCACTTCAAAAATAGATGTAATATATTTTTTAATGCTTGTTTTATTGTTTAGAATAAAAAATCATGAGTTTTGATATATTGTGAATGACAAACAGTTAAAAAAGAATATGTTTGAGTTCAAAACTAGTTATAAAAGACAAAAATCGAATTGCTGGAGATTGAAGACGATGTTTGAGTTTAATTTTTCTTACATGTAAAATGTTTACAAATAGTTTATTACTGATTTATTTTGATTTATTACTAGTTTATAAATGGTTTATTTTGAATTTACTTTTAAATCAATATTTCCAATTAATTCTTTTTATACCGTAAAACGTTTACAAATAATTTATTACTTATTTATTTTGATTTATAACCACTTCAAAAATTTTTAAAAATTAAGTACAGAAAATAATTTTCAGGAAAATGTGTATTTTAAGTCTATTTTAAATTTATTTTTAGTTTATAAAACTATCGATAAAATAAAAGAAAGAAAAACAATTTAAATATAAACATCATTTTCACTTTTCTAACAAATACGATTTTCTCTCTCTTCATAACTAATTTTTAGCTCAAAATATGCATTTGTTAATTATTTTTCATCTAAAATGCATAAAAACTCATCATTTTCTATTCTAAAAAATAAAATTAACTATTAAATCTTAAAAAACAAAAATAAAAACTTACATATATTTTCATTTTCTTGCTATTTTTTAAAGAGAAAAAAAAAGAGTCTTTCTTTGTTTTGTTCTTCTTTGTTGTCAACACAATAGTGGTGAAAGTGATAGTCACTGTCGCTCCTACTGTCTTCATCTTATTTTTTTTTTCTCATCTTCTTCTTTATTTTTTTTAGAGAGAGTGAGTGAGTGAAAGAAATAAAGAATATGCTGTCATTTTTTTCTTCGTTCTTTCTTTTCTTTTTTTTCTTCTTCACATAAAAAATAAAAAACAAAATAAGAAAAAAGTAAAAAAAAAAAAAGAAAACTCAAAATATAAAATTATCTTTTTAACAAACTATGATCACAAATATTTTTTTCTAAAAAAAGATGGTAGAGGGTGTCATTAAACCAAAACAAAATAGAAGGGCAGGTTTGTAGGATGCCATTCTCACCTACCTTTACATGATCGATTGTTAGTGGCAAAAAAAAACTGATGCTGCTAAAAGCGGGCGTAAATTAATGAAGGCTCACTCTCCAGCGCCTTTGTAAAGATTGGTTGGCTTCCACATTTGCTCGCTACTTCAAGGCCCCTCTCCCAACCATACACATGACCCACCCAAATATTCTACCATTTATATCCTCCAACTTTTTAGGTAATATCACCTCAATAAAATTTGAACACATCAATTTTATAATACTAGAGCCAATTAAATATATACCTCATTGATATGTTTGATTTACTAGTCAATTTATTAGAACAGTAAAAATATCTAAAGTTCAACAATTCCATTCTCTATTATCTACGAGTCAAAATTCATTTTCTACATAATTCAATATATATCTATATATATATATATAATCCCAAAATAAAATTACCATAGTCTCCCCTCTCGTTTTTTAAAAAACAAATTACTCTTTTTCGTAGTTTAATTAAGTTATCGTTCATAAAATCTTATCAATGGCAGCTTCTCATATTATTAGATTTACTAGTTTCCTAGTAAATCATTTTTTTTTTCTAATTTTTACTTTTTAAAAGTTTCATAAGCTGTTAAAAGAAAATAATTTGATATATTACTCGATTTATAGCTTAAATCACCTATAAGTTACTTTGCTTTTCTATCATATTGTATGAGTTTGTTTATATATATATATATATATTTTTTTTTTTTTTTCGCTATTCTATTGTATGAGTTTGTTTTTTTTATATATTTTTTGCTATATTAAATTATAAAAATTTTTAATTAGTAGTTCAATATCTCTTTATAAAAATCTAGTGAATTTCTTCATGAATTCCTTTGGTTATTTTCATTTAGAAGTCTGAAAATATTTAGTAGGCAGCTTATTATTTTTCTTTTAATCAAACTTATTGAAAAATCAATATATAATAAAAAATCATTAAATAAAATCTATTTATAAATTGCAAAACTCCATTGCATGATTGAAAGTACTTAAGAAGAACTTCTATAAAAATATTTTTATATTTTTTGATTATACTAATATACAAATTTATACTGAGTTTATTATATGAATGAAAGATTCATATTTCTCTCGAAAGCAATATCAAAGTCCCCACTAGAACAATAATGTCTTTTTTTTTATTTTTATTTTTTTATTTTTATTATAAGATGTCTTAATTTTTTTACTTTTACTTATAAGATGTCTTATTCCAAGTCAAAATTAAGGAAAACAAAATTAACCGTTTTAGTGATATTGTTGTTCTTATATCATACTCCCTCTGCCTAATTTTAATAGCTATTTTTTCTTTTTGGTTTGTTCTAAAATATAAACCACTTTTTTTAATTATTAGTTTAATGATTAAATACCTAAAATACTTTTATTAATTAACATAAATATCAAACATTTGTAATCAACTTTCACTTTCTTGACTTTAAACTTACATATTACTGTATAATTTTTTTTAGTTCCGATGCAAAATTATTTTTATTTAAATCTCAAATTATTTTCTATGATTACTCTTTTTATGAATTAACAAGTCCATCATATTTAAGTTATTATGCACTGCATTAAAGTCTATTAAGGTATTTTAGTAAAAAATAGTTTAAAAAAATGATACAAATTGACAAAAAAACACTAAAATTTTTAATCTTGTACAAATCGAAAATGACCTATACGGAAAAATACCGCTGGTTTGGTCACAGCCGATCACCAATAGGATGCGTTAGAGAAATCGTAAATAAAAATCTTCATAACAATACATAGTCCAGGTAAAAAGAGAATTTTGACATTAAGGAACCTCCGGCCCCTTATCAATAGAGAATATGACCCTTGAATATTTATCATCATTAGGTGGTACCTTCTCCCCATAAAGATCACAACACATGGAAACCAAACCATGTAGAGTAAGCTAAAGTAAAGAAGAGATAATGTCTGCAAAAGCAGGAAAATTATATTCATGATATAACAAAGCATCTAATAAGGCTAGAGAAAGAGAATATATATATATATATATATATATATATATATATAAGAAAATAGAAAGGAAAAGAAGATATAAGAAATCACATGGGGTTTTTAGTTTACAGAAGAGACCCCTTCTATTTTCAGATTTTCATCCCTCATGCCTTGGCTGTAATGACATTATATTTCACACACAAGGTTCTGCTTCAAACGACGCAAACCCAAGTCTAAACCAACCTAACCCAATATGTTGATAGATTTCTGTCCATAGGGCAGAGAAGGTTTTCCGAAGGGTATATGACCTTAAAAGTTAAGCCCCACCTGGAAGCATGATCAAGGAAAAAGATGAGGCAGCCAAGACTCTATAAAGCACCATAGAAAGAGAAGACACTCATACGTCGTCATGAAAATAGGGCACCAACAAAACCAACATTCAGAAATCTAAAAGGTTTACAGGCCTATCATTACTAATGACTTGACTAATATTCAATATGAAATCAAGGTTCATTCATTCATAAACAGAGAAAAGGCATAAATTGGAGAAACAGAAATTTACAACTGAACATTCAAGATGGGAGGAAAGACTTCTGATATCCATATATTCTTTAAGTACTCACTAGTTGTTCAACAAGTTCACATCCTTTCATTTCCACAAGCACCACTCAGATGCCATAATAACCATATACATGTCAGAGATGTATTGCAGTTAAGAAACTACATTAGATTCAGAAAATTTCCATTTCCTTTAAACCCAAAAAACTTTTACACCACACAAAAAAGAAATCAGAAACCGCAAAAAGAAAAAGCAAACTAGACATCAGCGTTAAACTCATGTTGGCTAGCAGCAGCTTTCCTTCTTTGCTGCCACTGCAGTATGCACTCAAACAAAAGCATTAGAACTATAAAAGGTTAATGGTTCTGCTGTGTTAAAGCTTCACCACCTTCCTTAAGGCATGGAAGGTAAACTAAAAATTAACCTCCATTTGCTCCATCCCTAACTGGAAAACTGAGCTCCAACTCCTTAGCTGGATTCTGTATTGAGAGTATAAAGATTCATCCAGGCCTAGTTTGAACCTGTGAATGATTATGCTCTATTTACAGATTAACAGAGGCATATCCCAAAGTCCAAAAAAATGACTTCAAGACCTAATTTGCAACTTCTAATGGGTTAGCCGATTAAAACTATCTAGCAGTATAAACAATTGCCCTAATTTAACCCTAACCTTAGACCTCCATCTTCCATATCATGTTATCAGTGCTGCTATCATGTTGTTTCTCCAGTGCTGCAACTTTTGCCCGATGTGCTGCTAGTGCAATCACACTCTTTCCTCTTTCATCCTGAGGGAGCTCACAAGCTTCGCTGATTGACCCTGATCTTAGGTCCGCAGGGGGGATAAAACAGTCAACCGAAAGGCCAGGAACATTAAATGCAACCTCATCAATAGTCCAAGCTTCCTCCATCTTTGTTTTAGTATGGCTCATTGCCACCTCACCAAATCTGTAAAGGTTCACCACAGAGCGACCTGAATGTGCAATCATGATCCCTTCAACAGGTCTATAATCGTCAAGGAATGAATTGATTGTCGTTTCCCAGTAAACTGCATCACCACCATTGGATTGGATGCGAGTCAAATGTGAATCTTCCATGTGAACAAGTAGACCAGTCTTCTGGCTGAAGTAGCCAAACAGGACATGCCTTATGATCTCTGCAGGGCCTTCACTCCTAGCCTTGAGTGTTTGAGGATCTGCACATAGCTTTAATATAAAGCAATCTTCATCATCAATCTTCTTCTCTCCTATGCACCTTGCATCAGCAAACACACTAGCTGTGGATCTTGGATCAAGACCCTGAAATAGCATAACAGGTCCATGTTCAGAAATGAACAACTAACATAAAATTATATAAAAATAAAAGAATTCACAACAAAACTTCACCTGCAGTGCCCGGCGCAAGGGTCTAACAGGCCCTTTGGCAGTATGAGCACCTAGCCATGGAGTGTGCCTCCAAACAAGTTTGCCATTGCAGCCAGCATGAACCTTACTACCCCCAACGGCAAGCTCAACATACCACATATCAGGATTCATCTGCCAGAGCACAAACCCACCTGACTCAGCACCTCTCGAACCATTCCGGTTCTTCACTACCTTTGTGGGTGTTTCAAATTCCGAAGCTATCATTCTAACCTTCCCCATTGCATATGCATTTCTAATAGAGTTTTGCAGCTTCTGCCCACCAGAGGCTGCTGTATACTGCTGCAATATGTACTGAGCAGAGGAAGTTTCCTGCAAAAATAGATCTGTTAGAAGATAAAATACTATTAAGAGTTCCTTTTTTTTTTTTTAAATAAAAAAAAGTTTTTGAATTCTAAGCGTTTTCTTTCCACCATGACCAAGTTATCAAACAAAGAAAACGAGGCATTCTGTCCACTTTTGTAGAAAAGTCAATTAACAATTCTGGCAGCTAGCAACTACCCATTTCACACTATTAACTAAACGACTAATTTTTGCTCAGCGTACTTTTTATCTGTTCGGGAGCAGATAAGAACAAATGCAAGGGGAAACAAATCAAACAATATTACTGGCTACTCTAACTTGTCGTTTCTTTACTTTTTTCCTCTTTTCTCCCCAACCAAACAGAAAATTTAACACCAGAAAAAAAAAAAAGCAAACAAAAGAAAGATAAACAAGCTCACAAAGCCAAGATTCTTCCTTTAAATATAGTAATTCTTATGCATGCATTGACTCCACCAACTCACTACCCAGAAAAAAAAAGTAGGAAATTAAAACTACCAGTCTACCAAAGTAAAACCACCCAAAAAAAAAAAAAAACCTCCAAAACACTGAAATCAGACCAAGTCCGAACGCTCCTAAGAAAAAAATCAATGAAAACGCCAAAAAGAGAAGTTACTATAAAAAAAATAAACCAAATCCATTTTCCCTTTCGCAACCTAAAACCCATTAAAAAAAAAAAACCTTCATGAGTTAAAACAACCCATAAACACAAAAAGCACTAAGCACTAAGAGAAAAAAAAAAGTGAGAAATAGTTACAATGGGTGTGTCTTTGATGCTGAGATGAGGCAAAGGGTCCATGATGCTAACATGCACCGGCGCTAATGGTGCGCCCATCACCCCTAGAAGCAACCTCAGATCAGACCTCCTATACGCCACATTAGTAACCGAAGAAGTCCTCGACAACTGCCCTTTCATCCACTGCCCAATACCAGACCCGACCCGCTTCGACTCCCCTTCTCCTCCATCCGGATCCGGACCCTCCATCAGGGGCGTCAAAGTCTCACCCACCGCTGGCCTTAAGCTCCCTGATCTCGCCACCAAGGGCTCCGGTTGCGCAGTGTAGGGGTTGTTGGTATTGGACTTCTTTCTCCAGAGCAGACCCGAGATGGGAGAAGTGGCTCGGGCTGGGCTGGCGGAGCGGGAGCGGGAGCGAGAGCGAGAAGGGGAGAGACCGCGGACGACTTCTTCTTTGAGAGCGGCAAAGAAGCCTTGCTTCTTCTCCATCGCTTGGTACAAACACTGAAAAGAACAAAAAGAAAAGAGTGTGAAAATGGGGTGGGTTTCTTCTTCTTTGTGGTTGGTTTTAGTTTGAGAGGATTAAGATATGGGGACGTGAGTAAAGAGAGGAAGTGAAGGAGTGAGGTTTCTTCATAGGAAGGATGTAAGTGTGAAGAAGTAAGTACAGTAAATAAGAGAGAAAGAGAGTCAATGTTGCAGAGGAGCCACGGGAAAAGGAAAAGTTGGTGGTGGTGCGATATAGAGAACGAAAATTTTATAAAGGAGAGTATTACTTATATTATATTTTTATTAGCATATACTGTATGTGTGTGTTTTGCTAGTCAGTCAGCAGAGGTTGCAAAGCGGGTCTGGTCTGGTCTGGTCTGCTATTGTAGGTCCAATCGGGTTGGTTAACTTTTCACCCTTTTTTCTTTGGTAGGATTAGAGTTATATTTTTATATTTTTTTTATCTGTAATTAATTACTATTCTATAATTAACTAACCCAATTTCTGATCTTTTAAAATTATATAAAAGCATTGCCTTTTGCTTTGTCATGTTAGTTGATTTTTCTAACAAGATTTTGAGGATTTTCGTTAATAATGACATAAAAATTTAAAGTTAAAATATTTTTTTATAATAACAAAAATACTCTTCTCCTTCTCCACCAAAAAATCTCCTTAAGATAGAGCTTTAATCCACTATTTTTCTCTCATTTTTTTTTTCTCTTGCCAAGTTAATTTAGAAGAAAATGAGCAATTTTAGTAAATGGGTGATCTAAAGCTGAAATAGCAGCGGTAATACTAACCATTTACTGATCTACATAGAGTTTTTTTTTTGAAAAAAAAACAAAAGTTATCACTGCATTTAATGATGGCAGCGAAAATATGTGAGACGGCAATAACAGTAGAGATTAGGACACAGTATGACAAGAATTGTTCGTTAGATGGTCTTGGCATGGAGTTTGGGGTTGTCTAATTTAGTGTTAATTGTATTCCATTGTTAAGCCATCCTGTCTCCTTTTGTGGTTGTTAGTGTTTTTAGAATAAGACTAGTGATTTAATTTAATTTAATATTAAAATTATCCTTTTAAAAAATCAATGAAAAAAAAATTTTGGTCAAACTCAAAAAAATTATCCAAAATTAGAAATAAATCAAATCAATTCAGTTTAAAATTATATTATTTATGTGAAAATTTTTAATTTTTTTTAAAAAGTTACACTATTTTACTTAAAATTTAAATTTTAAAAAATAGTTTTAATTTTTTTATCATATTATATATTTTTTCTAATTTTAATATTTTTAAATATTATTTATATATTTTTTAAAAAATAAAAAAATATTATATTAAATTAGACCGATCAAACTAATTGAATTGACTAAATTAACTAGCTAACCAATTTGGTCTCAGTCCGGTGTTAGAAATATTGATTGCTACCACTTGCCCTTTTCATCTATTTTAGCCTATTATTTACAACCTTTTTTTCCTTTTACCTTATTTTTGAAATGATAAAAAATAAGAGAATAAAAAAGATAAAAAAAAGAAAATATTGTAATTTTTTCTTATTTGAAAATAGAAAAAAAATAAAGAAGAAGAAAAAAATAACTCTTATTTTTTCTCTTTATTTTTCTCCAAAATGGAGAAAAAATATAATAATTAAAATTATAATAAATTTATATTTTTACTCTCATATTTCTCTATTGAAAGAAGAAAAATAAATTTATCATTTTATGTTTTATTTTTATCCAAATATGAAGAAAAAAATAAATAAAAAATTAAAATTTATTTTTCCTCTTTATTCCTTTTCTTCTCTAAACAATTTTCCAAACATAGGGTTAGTGTGACCTTTGCTTTCTCTCCCAACATGGCAAATGAATCCAACTGACTGAGTTTAGATCAAATTAATTTTGAGTTGAATTATTTAAATTCAGTTATATTTTTAGGTAAATTTGAATTAAATTATTTTAAAATACAAGTCGAGTTAAGTCATTTCAAATTTTTACTCATGTTGAATATTAGGTCAAAATACGGAAGAAATTTGGATCATTTTGAATTATTTTAAGTTGTTGGGTTGAGTCACTCTTAATTTTAAAAAATACTTTTTTAATTATTTTAAATAATTTAAATTATATCAACCGAATCAATCTGCGAATTGTGTTGAAGTCAAGTTAATTCATATTGATCTACAAATCATGTTGAGTTAATTTCAAATAAGATCAACTTTATGTTATGTCAATATCAAGTCAAGTCATTTAGTATCCTCTTCAATTTCAAATCGAATCAAATTATTTTTTAGTGGGTTTGATATTTTTGAATCAAATAAGAAATTATCATCTTTATTTTCTCATCTCATTGTCTTTCTTTATGTTTCTACTCTTAGCAATTACTCTTTTCATTGCGTTTGATGTTGCCTATGGTATTGAGCTGGATTGTCCGAAAGAGTCTTGCAAGACAAGTGAGAGTGAAAGGGAAGTCTAACATTTGTCAGAAGTCCACTCTGATACTTAAGTCAGAATTGTTGTATGAGAGTTAAAGTAAAAGTATAAGAGAATCAATGAAGTACCTAGTTGGGACTCTTTTATATAATGTCTCGGGTGGACGATTTAGGAATGCATATATCTTATGCTAGATATTGCTTATTGATGAGGATAATGCTTTTCTGATGAAGATGATACTTCTTAATGAGAATAATGCTTCTCGATGAGGATGATTAGGGATGGGTGTTAAAGAACCATATATGTGGGTCGAGCCATCGCTGACCATTAAGCTGAGATTCTAATCTAGGTCAAACTAGGCTTTAAGATAGATTGAATGAATTTGGCCCATGATGTCAAACTAAGCATTTTACAAAAGGATGGACTTAACCCTTATTAGTTAGAATAATATCATATGTCCCCCTAATCTTATTTTGTTTACGTATTGAGAAGTCTGTGAAATAAATTGAGTTGTCATAGAGTAATCTTAAATTAATTGAGCTAATTGGTAAAGAACCAAATACATCAACCAGTTCATATCCATAAGCTCTGACAGAGAAAATTTTAAAATTCAAAATTATAACATTTTCTTATTTGTACTATCACGTGATGCAATAATTAGCACATCTTGGGTAATTATGATTGATCAAAGAAATCTTAGATGCTGTGTTAGCTTGAATATTGGTGGACATTTATTTGCTGGCTTAGAAGAAATGAATAAGCATTTTGTTAGAAGTAGTGAAGTAGATATACTTTATTATATGTTGAGCCAAAAAAAAACCACTACCAAATGACTATCAAGCCTGATATAGGCTTATTCAGTCACTACCCCTCTTCGATCAAAAGTTGCAAACACAAGTTCTTTATCATGAGCTATAAGGACGAGGTAGGGTTTCTTATCAAATGGGCCAGTAAGGATAAGTAGAAGATCTTAATCATTGTTGCCAAGGAGCTAGCCAAGAGACTCTGAGCTACAATGGAGGATCCTATAGATTTGACCAAACTAATAGAGAAATACTACTTGACCAAAGCCCTTTTTAGTATACTTTCCTAGCTTGGGTTATAACTTATGTACTAGTATTTAATGCCTTTGTGTTTTGCTAAGATGGACTTCAAAGTGTTTTGCTGAGATGGACTTCAAGGCTATAAAGGAAGGGATAGCTAGGCAGAAAGCTGCTCGAACTAAGCAAAGGGGTTTAGTAAGCCAAAGATATGAACGAAGAGGACAATAGGCTGAAAGAGAGTGTAAGAAGAATTGAAAGTGGTCAAGCCAATCCTTCCCAAGGAACATGAATCATCCTTTGTCTTTGAGATAGTGGTGGTATTGGAGAAAGAGAGTGAGTTGCCACCCTCAAAAAAGGCATGAATAGAGCAAAAGAGAAGAATTTGGATGAGGAGCTTTTTATGTTGCTTGGGAACTCAAATTGATATTTTCACCCTAAAGGCTTTTTAAAAGGTAGGTATAAGGAGTGCTCGCTAAGCGAACCAATGGTTAGTAAAACCTTAAAAGGATTTGCATCCTTCCTAAAGATAAGGAAAAACTCGAGCTCTTTACAAATAGGTAGATAATAAATCGAGTTAAAATGCTCAATCTTAAGGTAAGTTATTTTGAATTACTTTGAAAATAAAATAAGTAAGGTTTGAATACTAACTTGTCATGTTTTTATGTAGGTAGTAACAACTAAGACCATTCTTAGCTAATGCTTGAAGGACTCAGAAAAAGAAATAAAAAATATAGTTGAGCTAGATGGCTAGCTTATTAAGGCACATAATGAACTAAATGTTCTAATAAAGGATCATTAGGACACCCTGTTTAAATGAGGGAAAGAGTGAAGCTCCTTAGCAAGGTTTAAGAGGCATTGGAGGTTGAGTAAGCAAAGAGTGTTGAGTTGGTTGACTATGATGTTGAGTTATCAAAGAAAGTCACCGAGCTAGAGCACGAGGTGAATTTGTGGCAACATAAAGAACATGATGTCTAAGCTCTAGCCAATAAGGAGATGGCCAGGATCTATATTGACTATAATGCTAAAATAAAGCATGAGCAAGTCAAGGCTCATCTTGAGATTGATTTTGATTTTGGAGCCGACATCCTCCGGGATGAGAATGAGGAGGAGGAGGAGGAGGAGGTAGAAGAGTAGATATAAGCAAATTATAACCCTTAGTAAGTTTTTCATTATAAACATTTCTTTAAGTAATAAAATTATCCTTTCCTTTTATGCATATTTTTTCCTTGTTCTTTGTTTGTGTATGTTTGGACTTTAAACTAAAATAATTTTGAGTTGATAGCAACATAGAATTATAACTATGCATATTTGAATTATAAGTATTAATGTACCAAGCCTTGCTCTTCCTTTTAAAGAATATGGAACTCTGAAGAACGAACTTAAGATAATCTTGAATCAATAATGAGAGAGATATTATAATACCAAGATTATCGAACTAACAATATCAAAACATGAAACTAATTAAATAATCAAACTTGCAATCACTTGCTAAATTATTGAACTTGAGTTAGTAGTGGGATGCTGAGCTAGTTGCGCCAAGCTAGTTATATTTCAAAAAATGTTTAAATATGAATCCATTAGATCAAATAGTCTATTTTAAGGCATTTTTTGGCCATAAGCTTAACAACTTTTCATAATGTATAAAGCTAATGAGCTTGGTACATGCTCTATAAAATAACACAGATAAAAAAAGGTAAAAACTCTTTCACTGATATACTAGTCAAATGAGCTTAGTGCATACTTTTAGTAATTGTGTACTTAATTGAATAATAACTTAGAGATATGAGAAATGAGGGTGTAGTTCTTTTCATATTCATTAAATGAGAGAAGTGTAAGGGATGAGGTTATGCTTAAACCTATTTATACTAAAGGACAACTAAGGTTATTTATCAAACAAAATATTTTTTAAGAGCATTTATGTTCTGTGAGGAATGGGTTTACCATCCATAGCCTCCATCTTATAAATTATGGGTTGTACTTCTTTGACAACTTTATAAGGTCCTTCCCAATTAGCACTAAGCTTGTCAACCAACCCTGTCTTTGGTCACATCAGCCTTTTATAGGATAAGACCTCCTACTTTAAAAGTTCGATGCTTCACTATTCTATTATGGAACCAAGCCATCCTTTATTGACATATGGAGATTCAAATGGTAACATCTTCACTCTTCTCAACTAGGAAGTTAAGGTTAAGACATAACTCATTCTCATTCTATTCTAAATCATGGTGAAGAACATGATAAGAGAGGAGGTTAATTTCAATAAGGATAACTGCTTTTACCCCATAAACTAAAGAGAATGGCATTTGACTTGTAGCAGTTTTTTAGGATGTGTAAAAGGCCTATAGGATGTGTCCATGCTCCAACAACATTTTTCAACTATTTCTTGAGCCTTTGTAATATGATCTTATTAGTTACTTTGGTCTTTCCATTTGTTTAAAGGTGAGCTATTGAGGTGAACTTAAGGTTGATGGCTAAGTCAACATAATAGGATTTGAACTACTCATAATCAAATTGTTTTTCTTTATCATTGATGAGCACCCTTGGAATACCAAACTAATAGATCATTTTTCATTTGAAGAATTCAAGTACCTGGGGCGAGGTGATAGTGGTAAGAACTTAATCTTCATGCCATTTGAGGAAGTGATTAATCGTTACCACCATAAACTTCTTCTATTCAGATGCCTGTAGAGAGTCGTCGAGAATATTTATCCCCCATTAAGAGAAAGGCTAAGCAGAGCCAATAGGTTGCTGGTTAACTGAGGGTTATTAAGGGATCAAGCTATGTCTTTGGCAAGCATCACATCTTTGCACAAGTTTTTTTTACATCTTTAAAAATAGAGGGTAAAAAATAATCAGACAAAACTATTTTTCTAGTCAAAATGGTACCAGCTTCATGGACTCCACATCTGTCTTCATGGATCTCTCTCAGTATATAAATCCCATCCTTCAACAAAACACACCTAAGTTGGGGCTGGTTATAAGATCACTTGTATAGGACACCACCTTTTTCTAAATAATCAATGACTTTGCTAATGATTGCCCAAGCTTCTTTACATTTGTAGAAAGGTGCTTGTAATTTAGATATTTGTTAATATGACTCATTCAATTGCCTTTTGCCACTATAATTGTCACATGGGCTTAATGGAGGATGTCGGGTTGATTCCTTTCTTTTGACAAGACTCTATTAGGTAAAATGGTCCAAAGAGAGGTAGTTAGTTTGGCCATCAATTTCACATCTTCATTATCATCTAGGGGGATTTGTTCTAGACTCCATCCCTTTTCTTTTATCTCAATATTGGCTAGTATGTGCTTAGTGCGTTCTTCATATTTAAGCATGGTGGGATCTTTGATAGAATAGTTCCTAGCAACTATTAAACCACAAATCATGAATCATTATAGATTGAAATATGTTTTGTTTAGACCTCTTGCACTAGTTGTAACCCTATTATTAGAGCCTCATATTTTAAAGTATATTAAAAGCTCAAAATCCAACTTTAAAGCATAACTAATGGCAATTTCATTAGAGCATTTCAAAATTATGTTGGTTTAACACCATCTGATCTGGAGGCCCTATTAACAAACAACCTTTGCTTTTCTTTGTTAGGGACAACCTCTGCAATTGAATTAAGATCATATAAAATTAAAAATAAAAAATATATTATTTTAAAATAAATTTTAAATATTTTAAATAATTTAAATCTGGTTTACGAAAAGAATTTTGAATTGGATTTTTGATTTATCCTTAAAAATAATATTTTGAGTCAAATTAGATTGAGTAATTTATTATTCACTTTTTTAAATATATTTTTAAATGTCAATTTAGATTCTTTATTATTTATGTGATATTTTCTCATAATTTATTAAAAAAATAATTCTCTTAAAA
Source organism: Omphalea diandra (assembly GCA_949677035.1). Taxonomy (NCBI): domain Eukaryota; kingdom Viridiplantae; phylum Streptophyta; class Magnoliopsida; order Malpighiales; family Euphorbiaceae; genus Omphalea; species Omphalea diandra. The sequence continues at coordinate 37,815 of CATIWR010069750.1, forward strand.
ATTATTTATAATCAGTTGCATAAATAGAATTTAATTAAAATTTTTTATTTTTATTTGATAATTTAATAAAATAATTTTTAAATAAATGACTATACATAATGAAAACGAGTAATTGAATTAAGTTTATGTATAATTAAAAATAAAAAATATTTTTTAATTTTAAATAAATTATAATTAATAATTTAAATTAAATCATTGGGTTCAATCCACATATCAGATCAAGATCGGATGAATTTAAATTAACTTGCAGTTGGACTCGAATTGAGTCAAGTTTGACCTAAAATTTTCAAGTTATTTTAGATAAGGTTGTTTCGAGTTTCCTTATTGATTGGATCAAGTTTGGATCAATTTTTTCAGACAGGTTTAGGTATAGTTAGAAACTACCACCTTTAAATGAATAGAAGGACTAAGAGGAAGACTAAGGTAGTAACTCCTCGAGGCTAAGACAAAGGAAAAAGGTAGGTGGTTGAGCATGATCTAAAAGATCAAACTATTAGGATTGATATTGAAAACCTAGTCTTCCGTAACTTTGATGGCCTTAATCCTTTTGGTTAGTGTTTAGCTTACCTAGCCAAAACTTAGCCTTAAAACCATTTTAGCCCTCTTCTTAGTTTTAAGTTCCTTTTATGTTTTTACTCTCTTTTCAACTTATATTTTTAAAATTTGCATATAGATATAGACTAAATAAATTTATAAATTACCTTCTCTATGTATCTTACTTGATTATTAACATAATGTAATGTTTTTTCCTCCATTTCTTTCTCCTTTTCAATTGATATTGCTTTTATTGATGACAAAAAGGGAAAGTATATGATTTATTGAAAGTGAAAATGTATGGTTTATTGCTATTATTATTGGTTTACCCTTTAAAAAATAGACTGATAAATGTTGTATATGTTTTTGGCATTGAGGCATAATATTGATTTTGATATGGTTAATTATTTAACATAACCTAAAGGAAATAGTTATATTTAACTTAAATTGAACTTAATTTTGTCTCAACTTAGCTTAATGGATAATTGATGATAGGTGTTAAATTGTCAAACACTTAGGGTTTATATTTTCTCATAAATTAATTATTTGTCATCATAAAAATGAGGAGAGTATTGAATCTTAGTGTTATATTTCTTATTTTGATGATAGCAAAAATGGTTAAGGCTTCTAATCATTTGAGTAATTGTTTCATGTATGATTGTAAGTCTCTTAAATCCAATCTTAATTCAAATTCAAAGGATATTCAATGAGTACATCACCTTTAAGACTTGTAAAAGCTTAAAAAATGTGAAAGAACTTTTATCACTCTTATATTCAGAAGTTTATTTAAGGTCAAGGTAGTTAGAGGCTTAAAATTAAAGTAAAATAAATGATATATTTTGAGAAACCAATTCAATAATAGTGGAAATCCACCCAATGCCCGTAAAGACTACCAATGCCCATGGAAAAATAGAAAATAACCTATTGAAAAAGTTATTAGAAAGTACCTTAACTCTTCTATGTAAAATTATAGAGGACTTTAATGCTTATGGAATTATTTAATGACTATGGTATTGACCAATGACTGATGACATGGAAATAATGCCCATGGAGTAAGCCTAATGACCAAGTGACTTTAACACTCATGGAGAATTCTAATGCATATTGAGAGGACCGATGCTTATAGAAACAAACAAATTCTAATGCCTATTGAGAGGACCAATGCTTATGGAAATAAACAATGGCCCATTAGAAAGTGCTCATGCTATAGTGTTTATGTCTATTAAATCAAAGCTATCCTTGTTAAAAAGATCAACACCTATTAAAGGTAAAACAATGATCGTGGGAGCATTCCAACAACTATGAAAAGGCAAGACTGTTGAAATGGTCTAATGCTAGGCGATTGAAAATTCAATGCTTATGGGAAAAAGTCCAATGCTTATTAAAAAGGTGACCATGGATAACTTTAACACCCATTTGAAGGCCCTATTTAGATATTACAACTTTCATGCTTGTGTTCTTATCTTTAATGGCCATTGAAGGGGTAATAATGGCTATATGGATAGTTTTTATCAAGACAAGTACATATTGGCTAGTTTCTTGAAGCATATCTATATAACAGGACTTGATTTGACTTGAAGAAAGGTAGAGAAATCAAGAAAAAGTAAGAGACTAAAGAGCATTTTACGCAAAGGCAACTTCAAATCAACTTACTTTTTTTATCCTCAATCTTTAAAATTCTTTTTTTGTAAACTCAAGTCAAGCTTAATCATATTGTAACTTTTGTAAGGGGTAGCTTATTAATAAGTGATTCCTTTTGAGCAATAGTTATAATTTCTATACATGAAGATCACTACTTAAGATTGGATATACATTCTTTTTTGAATGTATAAGACATAAGATAATGCTTATAAATCTATCTTGAGAAAGACTTAATAAGTGTCTAGAAACTTATTATTATTTTAGTTGGATAGAACTATGTGCCTAAAAACTTATTATTATTTTAGTTGGATAAAATTATGTGCCTAGAAACTTATTATTATTTTAGTTGGATAACACTATGTGGTAAGCCTTGAGTTGTATCAAAAAACAACTTGTAACAATTTGAGTTGCACTCATAAGAAACTTATTAGTATAACTCTCTACTTGGTATACTAGGAAAAGAACATAGGCAAGGATTTTTACCTAACCTTTATACATCCTAATGTGTTCTTTCTCTTCACTTTCTTACATTTGGTGGATTAATACATTAAATTTGTAATTTTATAAAAATTTACCATAACCTTATTCTTTTCTCCTTGAGGGCTTCTATTGTTATCCAATAAGGTTTTTCTACTAAAGATAATATACACCTTCAACTTGAAGAACTAAAAGCTTTATATGAAAATAGGTTTGAAGCACAACAATATTAGAATGATATCAAACTATATTATGCAAAGCATTTAACTAGAAAGTGCAACCTCATTCCTTTATAGTTTTAGATATGCTTGTAGTAAAAAGGCTAATAAATTTGTTGCATTGCACATGAAAAGAGTTCCTTTTGAATTTTGAAACATTATATACACATTTCAAGAAGTCAACTTTAGTGGCATATACAAAAATATTGATTGATAAGGATTTAAATCTTTTTATTTTGCATCATTTCTTCTTCCACATTTAACTCTTTTTAAGCTTCATCATTTTTTCTTCCACCTTTGCCACCTCATTTTTTACCATATTCAACTTGGCTAGTAAGGAATAATAAGTTTCATGTGCTTCAAGCTTATGAATAAGAAAATTATGTAGTGAACTTTAATGTTTTTTTAATTTCTTATTTTTGGATTCTAAAGTTAAAGTGGAAGAAAAAGAAGACTCCAATTTATTAAGCTTATTAATCTTTTTATGGGATTCTTCATATAGCCTTCTAAACATGGTTGTGTCAACACCATTAATTTATGATAAGTTGTCCAAAACCTTTTAAACCTCTAATGCTAGTGAAGGAACCATAAAAATTATGAGTATCTTAGCTTTTACATGTTCCCAAACATTGCATCCACTAAATGGCTAAAATTGAACATTGCATCATCAACATAAAAACATTAAAAGTTGTAAAGCAACTCATTTTTTTCCTATGGTTGTTCCAAACAATTATACTTTAATAAGGTAATAATAAGGCTACAGTTTTTCTCTTTATCTTTTGACAAAATGATGTGAGATTCATGACTCTTATCGTTTAAAGAGAGCTTAATAAGGTTTACTTGGTGAAGAAATTCTTAATTGGTAAATCCTTAATAGAATCTAAAGTAAAAAATTTAAAGCTAAAGATAGAAGCATTGTAACATTCTAGCCCATGCTTAAAAAAAATGAATAAAGAAAAACATATATAAGAAGAAGAAGAAGAAGAAGAAGAAGAAGAAGAAGAACAAAAAGAAAAAGAAGAAAAAATAATCTCACTTTTTCATCTATAATAGATGGAGATGCAAAGGCACTATAAATGTTCTAAAAGAGAATAGTTAAATATAATGCATAGTGTAAATCTCTTTTGATCTCAAAATTTGAAATGTTTTGCAAAAGGTCACTTGAAACATCTTGGAGAAACTCAAAATGTTTGTTAAATTTATAAAGGCTATATGACTCACAAATGTAGTTGTCTTCAAAGCATGAAGTCAAATAGTCTGATAAAAAAATATGAAATACTCCACTTGTATAGTTGTCAAATCTAAATTATTAAATAAATTGACATTATCACTTGAAGGTGCTATAAATGACTAGATTTGTTGATGATGATTTTTTAAAAGATTTTGGGCTTCAAAATTCTAAACATGATTACCCATCTTTTCACTAGTATAGATCATCATTTGAGGAGACCTACAATGGTTAGGAGAATAATATGTTCCAAATTTATTAGCAATCTATCCATAAAGAAAATGCATTAGGAACTTAGAAATATAAGTGACAAATTAGATGAGGTAGAATTCTTCTTCAAACTCTGTGAAAATCTTTGCTAAGACTAGGTTTGCTAAATAAAATCATTAACTAGCAGCCATTATACTTGTAACCTTAAAGGTATTAAAATAATGAGGTCTATATCGTTGCTTAGAAACATAAATCATGCAAGTGACAAGAAAGCAAAGTTGCAAACTAAATTTCATCTTAATGGTTAATAGAAACTTATAATTTAGAAATGGACTTACTCGATGCCTTGGCATGAAGTGCACTTTTGTTAATGATGCCTCTTTGATTATACATTTTTCTAGGACGTGCTATCTTTTTCTTATCATCTATAGCAAGAGGATTCTTCATATGTTGACGAATTACGAAACCAAAACTTTTATCCATTCAAAAATGCACATCTCATAATTGTCACTAATTTTTTTACCAATTTTTATGGAAATTAGAAAATAAGTACTTATAGCTACGAGATAAATAAGGTTTTCCACCTTGATTAACCCCAATCAATGCATCAACAAGAAGAAACACTGTATCATAAAGGTGTCCATAAATGGGAAGTCCTCTTTTCAACTTTATGTTGTATAATAATATAGACTTTTGCTACTAGCAGTGTATGAAGGTATTTATGGATAGGTTCTAATAATTACAAAATGCTTGCATAACATTTTAATTGCAATCATAACTGGAAAAGAGACGCATAAATGGTCTTATAAATTCACACATTAATAAGAAGATGGTTATTACTTGCTAGCACATCTTCGACTTATTTCAATCGTACTCAAAGTAGGAAAATTCGCCTAAAAAGATAACAAAAAACTTCTAAGAGATTTCCCCATTACAAATTTGACATTTAAATGATAATGGTATACAAGAAGATGGTTAGGTAAGCTTGTAAAGGAGTTTGTTGTAATAAGACCTCAAGTATATAACTAGTTTTATAGTCATAGGTTTCACCTAACAAATCCAAACTTTAACTTGAAAAGTGTGATATTCCATTAATAATAAGTCTCAAGGTAAAAGAACTAATTGCGGGGTTGTTAACAATAAGTGTACTAGCTTATTACGGATTATCCTTTTTACATTTTGTATTGACAAGGTTGAATTTGGTAAGAGTGGTAGAGACATACTTAAAAAATAACATTTTCAAAAATGATAAAGGTGGCACTTCAAAACTTATAGTTAACTCAGTGGGGATGTAATTTTTAACCTAAAAAACAAAAGAAAAGTTCCTTAAGAAAAGCAATTGGCAAAAAAAAAGGAAAAAGAAAAAAGCAAGTTGCTCTCTAAAACCATAGAATGGTAAAAAAAAGTATATTGGAAGATTTAATTGAATATTAAGAAAAAAATTAATCAATAACTTACATGCTATGTAGTTATATTAAATATATTATAATATAATAGAATTAAAATATTTACTATAAATAGATTATATATGATAACTATTTTTTAGCCTTTTTTAATGCCCTATTTTATAGTTTCATTTAAGAATTTTTATAGTTATTATAGTTAGATAGGTTTATATGGCATTCTATTCACTAATATGTCAAAGAATTAACTTGACAATTAGTAAATTTTATCTGAAATAAATTTTAAATTTGACAGTAGTAAATTTTTATATCAAATAAATTTTGAGATTAGAATTAATTATATATATTGATTAATAATAATAAATTATATTTTTTTGAGAGAAATCTGAATCTTTCATCCATATAATAAATTTAGTCCAACTTAATACAAGTATAAATTTCATCATTATAATCAAAAGTCAAAATTAATTTTCATTATATTTTGTCCCGAAAACTTGTAATTATATTGATAGAGTTTTATAACTTGCAATTTGATAACAAGTGTGCTTTGTTATTATTTACCACATATTGACTCTCAAGTCTTTAAGCGAGTCGGATTGAAATGAAAATAACACCTACCAGTGATACCTAAACTTACAAAGAAGAAGTATTAAAGAATTCCATGAAAAAAAAAATGCACTCATAGGGAATAAAACTCCTAAAAAAAGTGACTTATATTGATGAAACTTATCATATCGAGCTAAGTAATTAGAAGGCTTTTTAGGCTGACGCATTCAAAACAAGAGAAAGTAAGAAGGGAATTCAATTTCATGCTAGAAGTCCACTTTGATACTTAAGTCAGGTTTTGCTATTTAGAAGTGAGAGTAATCATATATGATCAAATGAATAAAGTATTTGGTTAAGAGCTCTTTTTGTATAACAACTAAAATGGATTGTTTAGGTAAGAGTGAGCATACTTCCTATAATGAATGATGTTTCCTCACTTATAAACAACCAAGCTAGATGGCATAGAAAAGTAAATAGGCCAAATGGTTTGTCTCCTATAACTTTGATAGAGGGAAATTTAAAATTCAAAACTATGGTGTTCCATTAATTGCACTACTACATGACACATGATTATCATGTCTCGAGCCTGTGTCATTGAATAAAGTAATCTTAATCATTTGATGAAGGTGACGATCTTGTTAGCCATATCCTTTTATCTTATATCTTAGGTCTACAAAAAGAGAAAGAAAGAGACCGAAATGCATTTTGCATTTTGAAGTAGAAATTTCAATCATGAAGAGATATTTGAAGAGAAACATCTATTGCAATTTATGAAGTTCACCGACAAAGTTTGATTTTACTTGACATTTTTTATTTTAGATTTATTTTTTTAAAGAAATGGACATCATGGAAACCACTACCTCCTCTTTTGCAAGTGTCTGCACTACCTCAAACTTCCCTTTCTTCTCCAATGGTGGACATAAAGATATTACATATTAAGGAGGTAGATGTAAGTCAAGAAAGCCAATAGGTGTTAGGGAAGGAGATGAGGAAATAAGGTTTGAGGAAGAAATGAACCCTAGTAAAGAGTGACCTAAATGCATCAAAGTTATTTAGGTGGAATCCCCAATAAAACCATTGAAGATATAAAAAGGCAACCCTTGATTTTTAAAGTAAGGAACTAGATCCAAGCTGAAGTTCATAACGATTCACTTGAAATACAACATCCTAAAAGGGTATGAGCTAAAGATACCAGGCCTAGAGCTGAGGGAAAATTCCTCTCTCTTGACTGAATCAGTTCATGCTTTATGAAGCAAATTAAAAGCTAGATTCAAACTTTTAGGGCTCAAGTTCATCCAAAAGGTGTTAGATGTGTTCAAGTTGATAATAACATCAACAACACTAAATGAAATTAGGATGTTGATAGGCATGTACTTATTGGCCTAAGAAAAAGAGATAAATAACTTAGTAGGAGTGATGAAGCAAATATACACGATTATGCATTGAACTAGAAAAGATCATTGATAATTGTCAAACCCTACATGGGCCTATTTACTTACTACCACTCCTTGATCAGTAATGGAAATACAAATATTTATTATAACCTATAAGGATAGGGTGGGGTTCTTTCCGATATGGGCCAGTAAGGAAGAGCAAGAGGTTTTAGTTACAATATTAGAAGAATATAAGGTATGACAGAAAAGCTTCAAGCCGCTGTAAAGGAGATATGATAAAGTTGATAAAAAAAAGCTACCTAACCAAATACCTATCTAGTATATTTTAGCAGCGCAGGTTTTCACTAGTGTAAAGTAATGTATATTAATGCTTTTTTATTTTACCGATATGGACTTCAAAGTTATAAAAGAAGAGATAGCCATACAGTGGGCAGTCTAGGATGAGCAAAGGGGCCTAACACACAAAAGACTCAAGTAAAAAAGATAATTGATAAAAAAAAAAAAGATTCAAAAAGAGAAGGAGGTGGCTGAACTAGCTAATCTAGAAGAGTCCAAACTACCTACTATTGTTGAGTCAAAAGAGGTGATGGAGAAGGAGGATGAACTACCTCTAATAAAAAGGGATCAGACAAAAGAAATGGAGGTGGACTCAGAGGAGGAACCATTCATGCTACCAATAAACCCAAGTTGCTGCCTAGACCCTTGGGGCTTTTTGAATGGCAAATACCAAGAAGAGTGCTTATTGAGCCACCCCATGTTGAGTAAGACCTTAGAAATGATTTGCATACTTCTTAAGGATGAAGAACATCTCGAGCACTTAACTGATTTACAATTGGTGGACTGTGCTAGAATGCTTATTCTCAAGGTAATACATCTAAGTTACATTGAAAATGAGGAGAAATTACTTACTAACTTGGTTTGTACTTATGTAGGGGACAATAATTAAGGCCTTTTTGAGCAAGCAGTTGAAAGCCACTAAGAATGAGGTAAAAAACATAGTCGAGCTTGAGGGTAGCTTATTAAAGGTGCATAAAGAGTTGGCCACATTGACGAAGGACTACCAGGATGCCCTGAACTAAATAAAAGAAAGGTTGAGACCTCTCAATAAGGCCAAAAAGGCTCTAAAAGTTGAGCATGTCAAAAGTGTTGAGCTGGCCGACCAAAAGAAGAAGTAACGTAGCTAACCTAGAGTGCAAAATGGACTTATGGAAGCAAAAGGAGCAAGACATTCGAGCTCTAGAGAATAAAGAGATGGCTATGACCTGTTTTGACTATAATGCTAAAATAAGGTATGAGCTAGTTAAAACACATTTATACATCAATTTTGAATGTGTATAGGACATTCTCCCTAAGGATGAAGAAAAGAAAGAAGATAAGGCAATAAAATAGGTATAGGCTAAATGTAACCCTGAGCCTATCCTTTCAGTTCTAAAATTTTTAATAAGTAAGAAAAGAATTATTTTTTACTTCATTTATGTATGCCCTCATTTTTTTTTATCATATGAAAATTATTGAACTCCAAAAGATAAGCTAATAAGATTTAGTTAATAATGAGATAGATATTAAGATATCATGCTATGTGAACTATTGAACTAAACATAATAATAAGATATCGAGTTGGCCATGTTTGAAAAATGTTATGTATGATTAATCAAATCATAGAATTATTACTCATGAGTTTTGCTTTGAAAGGCATTCATTGGCCATAGGCTAAGCAACCTTAGTGATTTATGCGACTAATAGGCTTGATGCTTGATTTAGTTATGTGAACTCATCAAATAAAAACTAAAAAATATGGGAAATAAGAGTGAAGACCTTTTAGATTGATTAAGTGAGAGAAGTACAATGAATAAGATCACGTTCGAACCTTATTACAATATGGAATAACTAAGGTTGTTATCAGATGAAGTACTTCTTAAGATCATCATGTTTGAGGAATGAACTTGCCATCCATAACTTAAGTTTATAAGTAATATGTTATAAGTTATAAGTTCTACTATTATGATAAGTTTGTATGGTTCTTCCCAGTTGGCACCAAATTTACCAATAATAGTCTCGCCTTCTATCACATCAACACTTTTTGAGACCAAGTCTCTAAACTTTAGAGTTTAGTGCTTTATCATTCTATTATGGAATTGAGCCACCCTTTACTGTTGTGTAGCGATTTGAAAGGCAACATCTTCTCATTTTTAAGTGAGGAAGTCAAGGTTGAGGTGGAGATTGACTTTATCCTACCCAAGAATATGGTAAAACACTTGATAAGAAATGAGGCTAATTTCTACATGGATCCTATACACCAAGGAGAACATGGATCTTATACACCAAGGAGAATGTGTCTATCCTATAGCAGTTTTTGGGATCATATGGAAAACCTATAAAATATGGTTAAGGTAATTTGTCCATATACCCTAAGTATCTTCTAATAATTTCTTTAAACCTTGTAAGATGATTCTATTAGTTACTTCAGTCATACCATTCATCTGAGGGTAGGGTACTAAGGTGAACCTAAGATTTATGGCCAAATCAACATAATAAGACTAAATTGCTTATAATCTAATTTCTTTTTATTAATTGTGATTATTAATTTTAGGTATTAAACCGATAGATTATATGTTTCTTAAAAATTTTGAGTATTTTGGCTGAGGTGATTATAGTAAAAGCCTTACTTTTGTCTTTTTAGAAAAGTGATTGATGGCTACCACAACAAACTTGTCATGTGCTTATAGAAAAAGGTCAAGTATATCCATCCCTCATTGAAAGAAAGGTCAAACTGAGCTAATGGACTACTAGTTGGTCGAGGATTGTGAAAGGATTGAGCTATGTCTTTAGTAAACACCACATTTTTTCATGAGCTCCTTTGCATTTTTTAACATGAAGGGCCACAAATAGCCAGATAGAATTGCCTTTCATGCTAAGGTAGTACCAGCCTTGCGGGCTTTGTAAAGGCCTTCATGAAACTCTCATAGAACATATTTTTTTATTTGAATGATACACAACTAAGTTAGGACTGATTGTAAGATTGCTTGTAAAAGAGGCTTTTTTTTCCTAAATAATCATCAACTTTGTTAATAATAGATCAAACATCCTTGGCATTATAGGAAGTTGCCCATACTTTAGATACTTAATAAGAGAGCTGATCCAATAGTCTTCCTTAGTAATAATTATTACATGGGCTATTTGAAAGATGTTGGGTTGATCTCTTTCTTCTAAAAGGATTCCATCAGGAAAGTGTCGAAGAGAAACAACTAGCTTGACCAGTAAATCTACATCTTTATTATCAACTCAGGAAATTTGTTCTGGACTCCAACTTCATCCTTTTCATCTTGATGTTTGCAAGTAAATGTTTAGCATGCTCCATATACTTAAGCATAGTGGGGTCTTTGACAGTATAGTTGCCTAACAACTATTGAACCATCAATTGTAAATCATTACTTATGGAGATGTGTTTTATTTAGACCTTTTACACTAATTGTTGTGCATTTATTAGGGCCTCATACTTTACAACATTATTGGTAGCTTAAAATTTTAATTATAGACCATATTTGATTATGATTCTAATTAGGCCTTTTAGAACTAGGTCAGCTCGCACTCTCTCTATACTTGAGGCACCATTGGTAAATAGCTTCCATTCTTTTTTATCAAGCATAGCCTCGTTCCCTTGCTCAGATCCTATTAATTGTACCAAAAATCACCTAACACCTTAGCCTTCAATACTTGCTTTGGCTTGTATTTGATATCAAACTCACATAACTAAGCTACTTATTCAGTTCTTTGCACTAATGTCTTTGCTTTTTTAAGTATCTTTTGTAGGTTTGATTTGTAAAGATAATAATGGTATGAGCTTGAAAGTATTATCTGAGTTTTATGGTTGAGCTAACCAATATATAGACTAACTTTTCAAGTATGGGGTATTTTAGTTTATCCTCTTTTAAGAATTTACTGATATAATAAATCATCTACATTCCATTTTCTTCTCTAACTAAGATTGAGGCGACTATTTCTTTAGTGGACGCTAGGTACATGAAAAGGTGGCTTATCTTGCTTGAGACGACTTAGTAATGGGGTAAGCTGAGGAACATTTTTAACTCTTCGAAAGCCATTTGACACTTTTCGATCCATGACAAGTTTATAAGGTTCCTCAAGATTTTAAAGAATGATTGGTACTGAGCTAATATGAAATATATTTGCCTAAGGTAGTAATTCTCCCTTTGAGCTTCTAAACTTATTAATGGATTTGGTAAGCTGCTTGTTAAGGATAACTTGAATTTTGGCTGAGATGGCTATAATGCCTCTTTGTGATACCATAAACCCTAAGAACTTTTCAGCTAACAAAAGCATAATTTTTACGATTGACCTTTATATTTTACCAATCAAGGATCATTAAGGCTTTTTTTAAAATATTTAGCTTAGCCTTCAGCTCAACTGCTCTTGATAATCATGTCACTAATATAAACTTCAATGGTTTTGCCAATGTGGTCTTTAAACATATGGTTGACCAACCACTAATATATAGCTTCTATATTTTTAAGATTGAAGGGTATTACCTTATAGTAATAAGTACCTTTTTGTATGTAAAAGTTGATCTTCTTTTTATCCGAGAGAAACATTTTCATGTAATGGTACCCTGCTAAAACATCAATGAAATTGTAGACCTCATACCTAGTAGTAGAGTCCACCAATTGGTCTATATTTGGTAGTGGATATTGTTGGCCTTTGAGCACCAAAAAGGGAAGAGGGAGGGAAGGGAAGGAGGGAGGGGGTTAAATGAGGGTTAATTGGTAGGAATTTAAAAAATTTGGAAGGAAGATAATGAATTTGGATATTGAAGGAGAAGGTGAAGATATGAACACATAATGTTTATAGTGGTTCAGGCATTAATGAACCCTATGTCCACTCCCTAATTCTTTACAATTGGGTATTCTACTATCACTAAATGGTGTTTTTAAGTGCACACCAAACTTGTACGCTTTGTGTTTTATGGCTTACACATAACCTTACAACTTATGTTTTAAGGTTCACATAAGGAAACCTCTCAAGTGTTTTCCCAAAAGCTCACACTTAACCTATATAAGAGTTTTACAGCTAGACTAACTCTCAAACCCAATAGCATTTGTGTTTAATGCTTACACCCAACAATGTCAACTCACATACAAAGAATTTAAGGTTGAGAAGTAAAATTGCAAGAGTTTGACTATTTTCAATGTTATTCTTTTGCATTCATATATGTTTGGTAGAGTATTTATAGGCAATAACTGCCAAAGAGATGTTATAAAGAAACTATGCTAAATCTCTAAGGCAAACTAGGCATATTTTGCATTAAATACATGTCAAACTAATTTCACGGTCGTGACTGGAATCACAGTCCCAAATTACCATTTTGAGCTAAAAAAGTTAAGATCGCGGTGGAGAACCCCATTTGTATCTAACGACTAGTCCATGTGGCATGTTGTTATTGGTCTTCCAAGAAAAATAGCTGTTGCATTTATCCAACCAACCAAAAGTTGCTATCACAATTCAAGTTCTTCTTGGATGCGACTAGAACTGCAAATTCTTCTATTTGATAAGGAGAAAATGCTTCAACAGGTCGTAGTCTCAAATTCACCCTTGCAAATTTTGATATGTCAACGGTTATCTTAGACACTTGACAAGTTATAGTTGTGGACTTGGTTCCCTCTAGTCAACTATAAAAGTCGAGGTCGCGACTAGCAACATGATGGTGATTGCGAATATAACTGTTTGAATTTTATGTCTTTCTTGGCAAGGTCGCGACTATGATTTATTTTGCAAATCTGTCTGGTTCACGTTCATCCATTTCTTTTGTAATGTCGGGGTCGCAACTTATAAGTTCTTTACTGCGAATTAGAATGCCTTTCATAATGCTTGAGATTTAGACTCTCATCCAACTTTTGATGCAAACCTATCTTAAAAACTGTAAAATCAACACTTAAGAATGATTTTAGAACTTATCAATTTACATTGTCAAGATCAAAATAGACCTTTGACCTAAGTTTGACCAACCTAGTCTAACAATCTCCTTTTTTTTTTTTTTTTTTTTTTTACAATTGAGATTGATTTTGCAAAGGGTAATGAATTGCATAAGTGTGAAGTTGACATGGTTAACACTTTTTAACAAATTAAACTTATTGAGAGGCTAATAAAACTAAACAAAAAGGACTAAGTTAGAGTAAAAAATTTAGATTAGATTACTCCCCCCTTAACTTATACTTCCCTTTGATTATGTCATGCAATTTCCTTCACTATTTCTCTCACCTTTTGTCAAGATCAAAAAGTGAAAATAAAAAGATTTAAAAGGTAAGCATATGTGACATGATTCTAATAGGGATTTGTATAAAGTGATTAAATTGAAGAGCAATTATAGTTAATGAACAAACATATAAGGCATAAATTACAAATAATTTTTTTTAAATAGAGTAATAGAAACATAAAGATGTAAGATCATAAACTTAGGCCATAAAACAAACCAAAAATAATAGAAAAAAACTCAAAAAGATTACAAGCCTAAGAAAAAAGACTAAAAGATTGGAGAGCTATCATCAGCCTCAAAGTCTTTAATTTCCTCATCTCCACCTCCACCCTGTGCTTCATCCCCTTCTTCTACCTCTTGATCTTCTTCCTCTTCTCGAGTATCCTCCTAATCCTCAAAATCAGGGAGGTGGCAAGGTGTAACACCCATATTCTCTTAAAGATCCACCACCTCACTGTGGAGGTGAGAAAGTAGAAGAAATCTTCTCTTGATCATCTTTATTAATTTGTCCAATTTCTTATTGATTGAGGAAAAAGAGATGGTAGAGGACTTAGACTTTGGTTTAGGTTTGGGAGATGGGATTGGTTGAGCACCTTCCTCTATCACAAGCCTTTTCCTTTTTAAGGCTTGAGTAGTCTCATGCCTTTTGGCCTCGATTGATCCTAAGGCATAAATATAAGTGTCAGGGTGAATAGCCTTTGCATTAATGAGATAGGGTAAAACAAGGAAATTCTGGGATGGTAGATATTTCTTAATGAAGAATTTCTCATTCTCCTCATCAAGAGCTCCCACATAGCGATAAATGATTGTGACATGAGAGGGTAGCAAGAATTGGCTCTTGGGCTTCATACTTATGTAAATTAATTGATCCATAAGGTATCGACCCGTTTGGATGAGTTTGTTTTTTATTAAACAAAGCAAAAATGTGAGGTCTTTTTAGGGGACTTTTTCATTCCCATCACCTCTAGCATTAACAGAGAAAGTAATAATATGGTGAATAAGCCAATTTTGGATGGGTGTAAATATATTTGGCTAGAGATGTTTTGGGGTCATGTTTGATTTTGATGGAAATTTCAGACTAAAATTTGGAGTAGATGATGTCAGGTGTAGAGATGATGAAAGAGATATCATCTTCCATTTGAAGATTGAAAAGGTTAGAGATTTGTTCAAAAGTGATGAAATAAGGGTCCCCAAAAGCCCAAAAAACTAACCTGTACAGACCTACCATTGATTCTGATCTTTGGCTTAAGGTGATCATGCACATAAACTCCTTAACAATTTTTTCGTATCCAGGTTCATCTCGAAAGATGAGCTGGTTCCAGCTTAAGTTAGACAGGAAAGCATGAATTTCATCCTTGATTCTAAGGGATTCAAAGAGAAAAGTAGAGGGAATCTTATTGGGTTAGATTGTAACGACCATTTTCTATTACAAATCAAGGTATTCATGTCCAAAAATACATATGCATAAAGGTTGATTCTTCATACATACTCAATCCAACATGTATTTAATGTACATATATGTTGACTAATGTTCAAGACTAGTGACCTTAAACTGATTCCTATTTAGATATATGTAAATGACACAAGAAGAGAGAGAAAGAGTTGGAATTCAGCACAAGACCTATACTCCATGTGTCTATATCCAAAACTCTATGCTCTAAACATAATTGTGATTTAATGAGTAATGGCTCAATGAATAAAAATAATAATCAGATTCTTATGACACAATCAACAATCAAATATCATCAGGATACATTACAAGTATAAGAATTGACTATGCAAGTGCAAATGCAATAGATTGATTTTATCGTGACCTTGTAAGGCAAATAGTGCTCTTGGGAATCCATGTGATTCAATTGACATTTGATTTTGTTGGCCAACATGTTACAAGTGGATCATTTGATCAATAACATGTGCCAATAGGACATATTGGTCCCTTTTCTAAGTGATTTGCAAGTGTTTGATGAGTTGGTCGCAACATCCTTTTAGTTCCATATGCAAGTGTTCATCCACAATGTTATACCAAGTAATCATTAAGATCATATAAATTTCAATTGATTTGTATTGACATGTAAAATGTCACAATTCAATCAAATGTACACATAATAAAACATAACTATATCATAAAATCATTACACATACACATTAAAATCTAATTATGGCTTTTACTCACTTTTGATGTGACCAATCTTTATGGTAGGTTTGGTTCTCTCTCTAGGGCTTTCTCAAAGAGTTGAGATCCTAACATTTGATACATACATGGTTATAAGTATGTCAAAATGATTTTGAATGCTTGGTATGCAACTGTGGTCATGTTCCATGCAAGTTGACCTAGTATTTATGTATATTTTCCTTATATGGCAGCCTGACCTTGCTACACTCTCATAGTAATAACTCAAAATATACTTATCCAAATGACTTGATTCTATTTTCAAATATACTAGACACATAATGATATAACATAGTCAAATTTCAGGTTAGTATAACACATATAGAAAATGTGGTGAATTTTTGAATTTTGCCCTATTTCAATATCATTTTGTCTGAGTAGGTCTTACATTCTTGGATATATCTCAAATTGTCCAAATCCAATTACAAAAATAATTTACCAGAAGTTACAAAACACATAAAGGAACATTTTTTTTTTATGTTTTTCTCATTGTCTAATTCACTCTATAAAGTCTCTAAAACAAATGACCAATCTCAGGGTGTGCAAGTTTTTAACATGTTGATAATCTATCATGATGAAGGGGCAATATCTCATCAATTATAATAAATTTGGAAAAAATATTTTATAGGAATGTATATCAGAAATAAATATACAACTTTTAAGTTTAACATATCACCAAATTATGATTATATAGCCATCAAATTCTTGGAAAGCAAAATTAAAAGACTGATGATGTTTCATCGGGTTAGGGTCAATTAAAATCAATGAGCCATATCTCTTCTGCACAAAAAATTAAGCAAAACTGATTTATAAGTATTTAGAGGGGATATAAATCTACAAATTTCATGTTTTGTACTTTGTCTAAATCAGAACATAAGGTCATCAAAATATATGAAAACAACCAGACTAAGAAGATTTTAGTTAGTTGTGAACCAGCCCTAATGGAGGAATCATATCTCCTCACACACACCAAATTAATTAAAACTATTTTACATGAATTTAGATGGGGCATAAAGCTAAAACTTTCATATTTTACACTTTCCCTAATTCCTCTTCTAGAATTATGAAATCGTGGGTGCAAAATCTGCTTTAATGACAAAACCAACACAATTAGCTCTTGTTTCTTTTAAGCTTCAACATCCATACATGAGTTCTACCTCAAAATACTCCATAATTCTTCCTAATCATGTATGTTTAACATGTTATGAGAGAGAAATTTCATGTCATGTTATGATAAAATGATGTACCTTTTTTTGCCAAAACTAGAAAACCTTAAGGTTTCCTCCACACTAGCTCACTCTTCTTCTTCTTCTTCTTCTTCTTCTTCTTCTTCTTCTTCTTCCTTTCTTTCTTTCTATTTTCTGCACTCCCTCGCAATTTTGGCTCTCCAATATGATCCTAAAAGATGAAAATTTTAATTTGTATACCTACCCTAATAATACAAAATCATGGTGTCTCATTACTATTGGTTGGAACTTCAATATTCCTCTTTTAGCCCCTCTTCTTTACTCTTTCATCATTTCCATCCGTTTCCTAATATCCTTATCTAAAACACCATTATTTATGATGTTATAACATGCATACAATATAAGGTAATTTTCCATGTAACTATACAAACATTACATATATGTTCAAGTGTCCCAAATGTAATGGTGCAAGTGTCATTGTCGTGTTTATCCAATTCACATACCTAAATGCTTATTTATCCAATACATATGTTCATGTGGGATTGAAAATCATTTATGCAATGAATATATTTATGTGAGAATGCTAATGAATGAGGATAGAGATGTTACATGGATTATTTTATTGGAATTGGCCTTGTATCAGTCTTTCTCCTCTTTTGTTATCCCTTTCATCAAGTGAAAGGCAGGAGGGCCAGAAGGTTAGGCTATGCCCTTGGCTTTTTCTACTCTAAAAAGCTTCTTAGGTGCCATGAGAGAAGTTTGGAGAGATGAGTAGGTTTGAGAGAAGAAATTGGAGATAGATGAACAAAATAGGTTAAAGTGAAATAAAAGGGTGTTGGAATTTTTTAAGTAGGAAAAAATTTGATGAAAAATGATAATAAATGGTAGAATTTGCATTAAATGAGGGGTGACATCGGTTGGTAGTCAAATTAATTAATGTTTGACAGTTACTCTAATTCATGATCGCGAACGTCAAATCGCGATTGCTAATTACAAAAATTATAAGTAACGGTTAGGAATTCCTTAGAAATCGAAGGAATCAACAGCCAAAACTTTTGAAAAAAGTTCGTGGTGGCAATCTAAAGTTGTGAAAATGAATTAGAAGTGAGATAAAAAGTTGATGAGTGCCTATAAATTATGACGCAATGTAAACATAACAACTGTAAATTACAAAGCAAAAAAAAAAAGAAAAGAAAGGAAGGGAAAATGGCCTTTTTAGATATGATCCACTTAATGTAATGATGTTTAATTCATGTGAATTGGCATAGAGAAGTACATTTGCATAAAGAATCAAAACATCCAAAGTAATTAAATACACATTTATCAGACACATCATTCAACCATTCAAATCAATAAACTCAATAAAGAATATTCAATGAGATCTAATTTTCACCCTAGGGAGCCTCTATCAAGCATTCCTAACTCCCTTTTAATGAATTTCATCCTTTCTTCATTAAGGGTTTAGTGAAAATATTTGTAAGTTAATGATTGATGTCAATAAACTCTAACGCCATATCACTATTTTGGACATGAACTCTAAGAAAATGATGTCTAATGTCAATGTGTTTGCTCCTAGAGTGTTGGATGGTATTCTTTGAAAGATTTATTACACTTGTGTTGTAACATTTGATGGAATGTGATCAACAACTTTTCCATAATCCTTGAGTTGTTGTTTCATCCAAAGAACTTGGGAGCAATAACAACCCACCACCGCATATTTTGCTTCTACAGTGGATAAAACAACTAAAACTTATTTCTTACTAAGCAATGAAACTAAACATTCTCCTATAAATTGGCAAGTTCCAAAAGTGTTTTTTCTATCTAATAAGCTACCAACATAATTCACATCCGAATACCCTAAAAGACGAAAAGATGAATTCCTAGGATACCATAAAACTAAGTGCAATATGCCATGTAAATACTTAAGAATCCTTATAACAACATTTAAATGAGATTCCTTAGGGCATGATTGAAAACTAGCACACATGCATATACTAAAGATGATGTTGGGTCTAGAGGCAATGAGATAAAGAAGAGAACCAATCATACCTCTATACTACTTTTCATCAATTGGATTACCCGATTCATCTTTGTCTAGTTTGATGGTAGCACTCATTGGTGTCTTTGCTACTTTACATCCATCCATGCCAAATTTCTTGAGTAGATCCTTTATGCACTTTGCCTAATTAATAAAGATGCCCTCTTTGGTTTGCTTGATTTATAGGCCAAGAAAGAGCTTGAGCTCTCCTATCATGCTTATTTTAAATTTCTTAGTCATACACTTGGCAAAATCCTTACAAATAGATTCATTAGTAGCACCAAGTATAATATCATCAACATATATTTGTACAATGAGTGTGTCATGATTGTGCTTTTTAAAAATAAAGTAGTATAAATATTCATTTTTTTAAAATTATTTTGTAAAAGAAATGAGCTAAGCTTTTCGTACCAAGCTCTTGGAGCTTGTTTCAAACCATACAAGGCTTTAGTTAATTTATAAATGTGATATGGAAAAATGTAAGATTCAAAACCATAAGGTTGTTCAACATAAACTTCCTCCTTAATGAGACTATTTAAAAATGCACTTTTAACATCCATTTGAAAAAGTTTAAAATTTATGTGACATGCATAAGCTATGAGAATTCTAATGATCTCTAATCTTGCTACGGAGGCATAGGTTTCATTATAATCAACGCCTTCCTCTAGGTTGTATCCCTTTGTTACTAATCTAGTTTTGTTTCTAGTAATGAAATCTTGCTCATCTAACTTATTCTTAAACACTCACTTGCATCCTACAATAGGGTGTTCCTTAAGCCTAGGAACAAGTTTCCATACTTTGTTTCTCTTAAATTAGTTGAGTTCCTCTTACATGGAAATTGCCCAACTTTCGTTATTAAGAGCCTCATCAATTGTTTTTGGCTTAAATTGAGAAACAAATGCAAATTATTGTCTAAATCATGAAGTTGAGATCTAGTACTTACTCCCTTGGATGTATCACTAATAATTAGATCCTTTAGATGAAGAATCTATAATCCTTGGGAAGATCTTGAACTGGAATTTCTGCTTGTTGTGGTTGGGATTCCTTTTCTTCTTTTGATGACTTGTTTCATCAAGGTCCATTTCTCTTGAAGTTGACTCTAACTCCATTTTCTTAAAATCACCTGCAAGACTATCAATAAGAGAACCTTTCCCAAGATCAAGTTTACTAGATTTATTAAACACAATATTCATTGACTCCTCAACAACTATAGTACTTTTATTGAATACCTTATAACCTTTACTAGAGGTGGAATAACCCAGAAAAATACCTTCATTTGTCTTAGAATAAAAGTTTCCAAGGTTATCCTTGGTATTTTAAATGTGTCTTTCCCTTGCACTTAGGCATTGATGGTTTAGTGCTATGAGAGCACTCTTCCTGCCAACTACCTCAATACTAGATGTTTGAGGTACTGAAGTTCTAATGAAAGTAGTGAGAGGGAGAGTAGATGATGAGGAGGCTTCATTGAAGCCAAGACCATGTCTTACTAGGAGAGGTCTTTAAGATATAATTAACGTATCTAAAGCTTCCTTCCCTCTGTGAAATTTAAAAATGGAATTTCTAAGCTTAATTACCTCTCCTTTTAAGGTATCATTTTCCTTTCTTAAGGAGTTTAAAGAAGAGGAAGATTTAATATGACTTTCAATAGAATTTTTGAGTTTTTCATTTGAAGTCCTTAATTCACTTATAAGCTCATTTAATTAGTTAAACTCGTTTTCCAGTTTTAAGCATTTCTTTTGTAAATTTTCATTTGTGATTTATATTTATCACATCTCAAAGTAAAAGCTTCCAAGAGCTCATCATCTATATCATCAAAAGCTTCATAATTTTCATTATAATGGGGTGAAAAAATTACTTTATTAGAAGAGTCATCTTGTGCCATGAAACATAGATTTGCCATTTTATCATCTTTATACTCCTCACTAGAGCTATCATCCTAAGTAGGTTTGAAACTTTTCTTCTTTTCTTTGTCCCCTTTGTTCTTTTTTTTCAAGTTAGGGCAATCATACTTAATGTGGCCATGCTTGCCATACTCATAGCATATTACTTCACTCTTTTTCTTTTTTTTTCTTTTTTTTTTTTTAAGGTTTGAAGAAGCTTTCTTGAAGTTCCTTCTACCTTTTCTTCTTCTTATTAGCCCCTTGGTTCTGCTAGAAAGTATGGCTAGCTCCTCCTCTTCTTTTTCACTATCATCATCATTTGAGACATCCTTTACTTCTTTGTCTTTAGATGAGGATTTGAGAGTTAAAGTATTCTTCTTTATTTTGTCATTCTTATCCCCTTACCCTCTCATCTTCTTCATTTCCTTATCTTTTTTCAAGGGTAGTTCATGAGTGAGAAGCTTGCCTATGAGGACATCTATTGGCACTTTTCTAATTTATGGATTTGACTCTTATATACTATATACCCTGACACCAAACTTCTCGAGAGGTAAGGATTTAAGTATTTTAATGTTTACCTCATGATCGGTGAGTACTCTTCTAAATTTCTTCATGTTTGTAACAATAGATAGAAGTCTATTTGTCATATCGGTGATGTTTTTATTGTCTTTCATCATGAATAGCTCTCATTCTGTCACATACATCTCCAATCTGCTAGATTTCATCAAGGTTGTGCTTTCATGGTAATTCTCCAAAGCTCTCCAAATTTCATAAGCTGTGAGGCAATGTTGAACTCTTCATATTTCTTTCCTTGATAAAGAATTAAGAAGGATTGTCATTGCCCTTTTGTTTCTTACATTTGATATTGTATGAGCTTCCACCCATTTTTCCTTTGGGATTAACTCTTCACTTCCATCAATCACCTTAGTATGAGGCTTCCATTCTTTTTCCATAATGTCCCAAAGGTCTACCACATCGCTGTCCAGATATATCTTCATCAAATCCATCAAAGTATGGCTTGAGATGGGTGTGGATTCCTTTTTGTGCCATATGTCTTTACGCACTCAATTAAGAGTTTTAATGAGAACTTGGCTCTGATACTAATTGTTGGCCCTTAAGCACCAAGAAAAAGGGGTTAAATTGGTGAAAATTTAAAAATTTTAAAGGGAAGATAATGAATTTGAAGACTGATAGGGAAGGTGAAGAGATGCACACATAATGTAAGTGGTTTCAAGCATTAATGAACCCTATGTCCACTCCCCAATTCTTCATAATTAGGTGTTTTACTATCATTAAATGGTTTTTTCAAACTCACACCAAACTTGTACACTTTGTGTTTTACGACTCGCATATAACCTTACAACTTGTATTTTAAGGCTCACACAAGGAAACCTTTCAAGTGTTTCCTCAAGGCTCACACTTGACCTATATAAGAGTTTTACAGCTAGGCTAACTCTCAAACCCAATAATAATGGTATTTAATGCTTACACCTAATAATATCAACTCACGCACAAAGAATTTGAGGTTGAGAAACAAAATTACAAAAGTTTGGCTATATTCAATATTATTCTGTTGCATTCATGTTTGTTTGGTGGAGTATTTATAGGCAATAATCACCAAAGGGATGTTACACAAAACTACATCTAAATCTTTAAGATAAGCTAAGTAAATTTTGTATTAAATACCTATTCGACTAATTTCGCAGTCGTGACTAAAATGTCACGATTGCAAATTACCATTTTGCACTAAAAAGGTTGAGATCGTGGTGGAAAACCTATTTGTATCTAAAGACTAGTCCACATGGCATGTTGTTATTAGTCTTCCAAGAAAAATAGTCGTTGTATTCATCTAACCAACCAAAATTCATAATAGCGATTCAAGTTCTTCTTGGATGCAATTGGCATCGGGAATTCTTCTATTTGATAAGGGGAAAATGCTTTAATAGTTCGCAGTCTCAAAATTTATTTCACCCTCTTGAATTTTAATATGTCAACAGTTATCTTGGACACTTGGCAAGCTTAGGTTGAGGACTTGGTTCCCTTCAGTCAACTATAAAAGTCGCAGTCGCGACTATCAATGTCATGGTCACCTCAAATTCGACTATTTGAATTTTATGTCTTTCTTGGCAAGGTTGCGGTTGTGATTTGCTTCACAAATCCATTTAGATCAAGTTCATCCATTTCTTTTGTAATGTCGTGGTCTCAACTTATAGGTTCTTGACGACGAATTAGAATGTCTTTCATAATGCTTGAGATTTGGACTCCCATCTAACTTTTGATGCAAACCTATCTTAAAAACTGCAAAATCAACACTTAAGAATGATGTTAGAACTTATCAATTTACATTGTCAAGATCAAAAGAGACCTTTGACTTAGGTTTGACCAACCTAATCCAACATATATTTATCCTTATAGTAGGCTTTGTTAAGATCAATGAAATCCATATACATCATCCATTTGTCTAAGGTAGACCAAGCAAACATCTTGATGCCTTTTGAATGGATCAATCTAATGTCTTTTTTAATTGGTTCTATCAATTTTATCCCAATTAGTAATATGTGTCCTTTCGTGATTAATAAAGGCTTTAGATCTTCTAGTTGCTCAATGACTTTAGAGGAATGGTTTTAGGAAACATCAAAGGGCTCCATAATGATTGTATGAATAATTTTATTAAGGAAATTTTGTAAGTTTTCCTAGCAACTTTCTAGTCCTCTTTAACCATAACACCACTTTTTTAGTAGGGATTATCATAGTTAAGTACTGAGTGGAAATGCAAATAGTTATATCATACAAGATTGGCCTCCTTATAATTGCATTATAAGTGAATGGGATGTCTACCACCATTCACATAGCTTTAAAATTTTTGATGATGTCTAAATCTTTTAACTCCATATTTAACTCAACAGCTCTTAGAACATCCACCTTTGTTCCCTTGAAGCTAATTATTGATAGTCAGATCGGGCACAATTTGTGAAGGTCTTGAACGAGAGCCTTAAATGCTTTAACAATGAACATATTGACTGAACTACCATCTTTTACCAAAATACACTTGATTAGAGAGTTCCCAAACTAGTCTTGAACCATTAGGACATCTACATTACGGGTGCACAACCTTTTATCATCTTTGAAGGAGAATGTGACTAGACAAAACATTAGCTTGACCATATTGCCTTTTTAATTTATAGAATAGATCTCTTAGATCTATCTTTTTCTCTAGAATAAGTTGTCACCTCCAATAGCCCCTATAATGACATCAATCACTTTTGCATATTCTCTGTTATTGTGTCTTATCCTAATGAGTATCTTCTTATTGGCGTTCCTGCCTTGTTTCATCACTAGCTAGTCTTTCCCTGAAATGCCTAAGCTTTCCTAGTTGAACTAGTAGTTCAATCCCATTACATAACTCCCAATAATCTTCTATGTCATTACCATTATCTCGATGGAAACTGTAATACTTGTCTTTACTTTTAATGGTTAAGTTTTTACAGGATGGGGGTACTGTATTCTCTCACCTAATTTATTTATCCAATAAAGGAACTTTCTTTTTCTTGTCGTAAAGAGAGTGAAGCATTGGGCCTAGCTATTATGTGAATTAATTAGGCCTAAGCATGAATCACCATTTTTTACTCGACCTGTATCATTTTGGCTGTCATTTTAGCTCTTGTCTTTCGCTTTTTATATTGGTTGTAAAGTAAGTCCAAAGGTTATTATCTAAGTGAATAAACTTATGACTTCCCGTCACTAGCTCATAAAAGTTCTTGGAAGGCTTGATGCAAAGGGAATCAAATACGTCCTTGTTCTTATAATTACAAATCATGGAATTAATGGCTACCTCGTGATTGAGGTTATTGATTTACATTACTGTTTTATTGAATTTTGCTAGGTAATCATGCAATGATTCTCCTTCTTCTTAAACTACTTCATGTAAGTTAAAGGATATCTTAACTTAAGAGATGACATAGACAAACCTAGTTGTAAACAATTGGGACAATTATGTGAAGTTTTCAAATGAGCTATGAGCACGATCTTGATACCATTCCTAAATGACTCCTTCTAGAGGGAAAGGGAAATTTTGCATAATAAGGCATCTGAGCAGTTATAAAGCTCGAGTTTGGATCAAAAATTGTATAAGTGACTTTTTAGATCAATTGAACCATTGTAATTATTAATGTGAGGAAGCTTAAATTTTCTTGAGACAAGCTCATTTCTTGTTTCTTACACACAAAAGGTTATATGATCATATGTGTGATAATCCAAAGAATGTTATTTACCTTGCATTTGCTTGATCATGTCCATTACCTTCTTTTAGAGGGCTTCATCATCTAAGAACGAGTTGACTGAATGAATAACTCAGTTACCAATTGGTCTGCAGGAGGACTCATCTATCTCATCAACTATCTAATGGCGCTGAGCAAACCATATTTCACATGCTGGTTCATCATTTTCTTGAACCGGTTAGTAAGGTGGATGTCCTTTAGCTCGATCTAGGGGAGCTAAAGCTAGAAAAGAAGACTATAGTTCTAGGTTAAGGCCATTAGAGGCATTTGTGGTATAACTGCATACTCACGATTCTACATGAGGGTGCATTTGTGGTATAACTGCATACTCACGATTCTACATGAGGGTTTGTTTGAGTTCTCGCCACACCATTGTGAACTCTTCATATATGGCTACAAGGCGAACATTGGCTTGGTGGTCTTAGGAATATGTGCTAACTATGCTGCTCGAGGCTTATCTTCTTGTGTTATCAAGGGGGAAGAGTGATGGATGGCTCCTGATGGGGTGCTTTTAGGTCCTAGTACGTCAAAGTGGCCATATGGTCGCTAGTTTTTAAGATCAACATTAAGGGAGGCCATGATTGAAAAATGAAGAACTGTTGGTTTAGTCCATACTCACCATACTAAATGATGAAACCTATTGTATCAAGATGCGTAGTTCAATGTCTTCTTGGACCGAGGCTTACAAAACAAGAAAAGATAAGAGGGGAGTCAAGTCATGTGCTGAAAGTCTGCTTAGATGTTTAAGTCAAGTTTTACTATAACAGTATATGACAGAATGAATCAAACACCTGGTTGAGAGCTCTTGATGTATAGACTTGAGTGGAATGTTTAGGTAAGAGTGAGCATGCTTCCTATGATGGATGATATTTCCTCACATATGTGACACTTCCTGAAGAGGATAGTGATTCTTGAAGAAGTTAAGGATGAGCTAAAGAGCCACATATATAGGTCGAGCCAAGTTGGCATTAAAACTATTGGTCCCATTTGAACTGACCTAAGCCTATGATAAGTTGAGAGAGTTTGACCTATGATGCTGAATTAAGCATTATGAAGAGGAGTTGGTCTCGCCCATGTTAGTGAGGATAATGTCACATATTATCTATAGAAATAAAAAAATATATATAAGAAACAAACAAATTCATATCTATAGATATGGATTTTATGAGAATAATAAAACAAAAATCAAACCCACAATCAGAATAAATTTAATTGATTTGACTTACAAATTTAATAACAAATCAAGAAAAACTCTTCGATTTTTATTCAAACACTAATAAAAATACCAAAAATAACTCAAACTGGAAAAAAGAGAGAGAGAGAAAGAAATCTATTAGAAAAACTACTAGATTTGATGATTTTAATACTACTATTAGTAAGATTTTGCTGACGATAAATTATCAATGAATTTGTTGAGGGGCTGATCTCCCTCTCTGACAAGTATGACATTCAGCTTATGGATCGAATCGGATGAATAAAGAAAGGTAGTTTCACCTCTGGTTCAAGCCTAATTCCAATCGAGGTTGTCCGCTGTAAGCCTTCAAAACAAGAAATTCAGTTAGCCTTGGGTTTACCGTCAGGTAAGGATATCGTGGATAAGCCCTTGCTCTTAGAGAATCTACTCTTTGCCATTGGGCATAACTTATATAGAGGAAGTTTTACTTCAATTAGAATATCTGAGGCGTAGCGGGGCAAATCGAACATTTGAATAAGGGCTGCTGAGCCAATAATTACATCAGTTTTTGGAAAAAAGACTTTGAACATCTACTCAAGTGAATCCAGGTGAAGAAGATTTAAAATTAAATTATTTGTTGATTTTTTTTAAAGAGCATGAAAGGTCGTAAACCAAAAGTAGGAAGTTTAGCAAATAAAAAATAACAATAATAAAAAGAAGGCTAGGTATATGTGAAGAAAATGATGAAATCCTTCAGCATAAGTGCAGACATCTTCCGATTGGGCTTCACTACTAATAAGCCAAGACAAAGGATTGAATGAATTTATCAACGGAAACAAACGAAAAATTCAAGTGGCAAATGGAACATGCATAATTCAATGATTGAATTTAGCAGTAGTTCTCAACATGGACATGCAATGATCAGGTTGATCTGTCTTTAACAATAAGTGTTCGACGGTATAGATTCATTATGAACTGATGGAGGGGGGGAAAAAAAAACTAATGCATTGTATGCTATCTTAGGATGTTCATATTTTAATATTATATTAATTTATAATACAAATATATATTATTGTAATTATTATAATTAGAATAATATTAATAAAACGTAATATTAATTATATTAAAATCAATATAATTAATATCAAAAGGTCATGAGAAATTTGATTTGAAATGTTTCTAGAAAAGCTAGTTAAATTAAGATTAACAGAATAAAGAGAAGAAAAATATTTATTACATTAACTTATATTCATTTACATAATAAAATATAATTGTAAAATATAAAGAAAATTTTATATACAAATGATATTACGATAGATGTAAAATAAATAAATTATCTAAGGCACTATATATCATATCTACTCTAAAATGTTTTATATAGTTCAAAACTACATATTCGTCACAAATTTATATGAATGAGCTCTCAAAATATATATTTGACTATAAAACTTATTGTTGGTATGAATTATTTTATAGAACTGAGACTATATTTTTCTTAAGATTCATTAAGAGAAATGCCAACCTGTTATGTGCGAGTAAAATATATTAGATTATTTGAATCTTTATCCCCCATAATGAACCAGCTAATCTAGATTATGTTTTGAATTGATTAAAGAGGAAGAGAAAATTAGAGTGAATCATTTTTATTTGACCTAAAAATTTAATTTAATTCAAAGTTAAAAGAGACTCAATATGACTTAATTTAATCTGTGGGTCATTTGAAAATTCGTAAGTTGACTTGATCAAACTATTTAAAAGAATTACAATTTATTTTATAATAAAATATTTGATTTTATAAAAGTCAGAATTAAGAGTGATTCAACTCAATATGAACTAAAAAAGATAATATAAATTTTTCATGCATCTTGATTCAATGATTTAATTTAATTCTATATATAATTTAAAATTACTCGACTCGACCTGCAACTCAAAAAGATCTAATTTGAGTTTTATTTGTTTTTTTTTTTAAAAAAAAAGAGAGATGATTTAAAATTCACTCTATTCAAATCCATTCCACCTGGTTTGTTTTGTGACCTTTAGAGGAAACTGCCCTGAGGCAATTAATAAAAGAGGTAGATAACTCTTCATGAAAAGAAGTTATAAAAGAACAAGACAAATCAGCCAGACAAAATGAAATACTCTTTGCAATTCTAAACAAATTCCTATTATTATTAACAATTCTGTGCAACTCTGAACAAATTCTAAACTCTTTGCAATTTTTTCAAAAAAATTCTAAACAAATTCATTCAGGCCGCTAAAATTGGAGAACTTTCATTATTATTATTATTATTATTATTTCTCAGCTAGAAATAAAGTTTGAATTTGATCCAAATTCATAAGTGCATTTTGCAATAGTTATTCACCAAGAATATCGAATTTGAGGCTACTTTTTTTTTTTTTTCTTAAAAAGAGCAGGAACCAATTAAATTATACATAATTGATTAATTTGAAATTTTACATTCCCACTTTCTACAAGAAGTATATACACACTTAGATATCAATAGAAGAATTAATCAATATCAAGGGTTATTTCAAGTGCTTAAAGAGTGTATATAATTCTTCTTCCCATAAATTGGATTTAATTATTGAAAACAACGTTTAAAGAATAAAATTTTACTGAATGTATAAGATTGTTGTAAGTGAGTAAAGTTAAACGGGACTGGATTGAATCAATTCCTAGTAAGGTGAATTTTTGGCCACTTTTTTTTTTTTTTTTTAGCAAATTAAGATCAAGTCAGGTCATCGGGCCAAGATTTTTAAAAAGAAATCATTTTCAAAATGTTTTTGATATTTTGAATTAGTTTAGGTTACTTAGAATTTTAATATTTTAAATAAATAAAATATTAGTTTAATTTTTAAAATAAAATTTAAATATTTTAATAAATTAAATTAAATTAAATTTATGTCAATTTAGATTGAGTTAAAATTGAGTCAATTTGAGTTGATTCATAGATTGAATCAAGTTTAATTAAGATAATTTTGAGTTTTTTTTCCATGTTTCATAATTTTGAGTTTTTTTTCCATGTTTCTTTCTAAATCTATTAGATTCAAATTATTTTTTTCAAACAAATTTGACTCAAATTTTCATATTATATATATTAGAAACTTACCACCTATATATATATATATATATATAAGGAGTGTGCCATCATAATTACTCATAGGAAAACTTTATATCATTTTATTTGAAAATTTACATCAATATAAAGTAGCTTATGATTGTCCTTGTTAGGGGATAACAAGTTTCAATTATAAGAATATTCAACTCAATTGAGAGAACTGATAATTTAATTAATCAAAGCATGATAAAAGATTATAGACTTGGAGGTGGCCCAACCCTAGGATGAGAAAAAAAAAATGCAAAACAAATAATGAAAATCTATATAAATTTGGAAATGTAATTAGAAAAGGCAAATTATGTTCAAATTGATCAAAACTCTCAAATACTTAACTAAAACAAGCCTATAATATGCTTAAATAATAAAAATTGACCTAAAAATTGAGTTCACTTGGAAAGATCTTTTGATAAATATATTATAGGCCTTCAAACTCTCAACTTATGTAAAATAAAAATTATATCTAATCAAAATTAAATTAAATTGCTTGTTCATTAATTTCAGATTGCGCATTTTGAGTTTTTATAATTAAATTCGCTTCATATATTTTTTTACTACTCGTTCTGTATCCAACGATACTATGACTATTTGTGAAGATAAAACTTCAGTTATTAAACTAACTTCACTTGTTTAGTAAGACTAATAAGGAATAATTTGGATTTATGCTTTTTTTTTTTTAAGTGTCAAAAACTGGTCCATTGTTTCAAAAATGAAAAAAAAAAAAAAACAAAAAAATAAAAGGGTTGCCAGCTAGGAGCCAGGGAAGCAGGGTAAAAGCTGGTGGACTAGATAGGGCCAGTGGGTTGAAGGAAAACCCATTTGATTAAAATTGTCTTTTTTTTTTTTTTTTTTTTGAACTTAATTAAGATTTCTTTTGACCATTTGATTATGCTCCTTTCTTGCACTTGACAGTTCCTTAAGCAGGCTTTGTATTGTGATAATTTTGCACGTGTGGCATGTGGGTTCCACTTAAGTATACGTTCGTGCTCTTTACCAGACAAGTAAGTATATATACCGGCAAAAAGAAAAACAAAAATATACATATTACTTTTAGAAAAAGAAAAAGGCGTTGAGTACATTGGAAGTAACGGTTAAATTTTACTTCGTAATAATGGAAACATGTGATCTTATTCTTTGTGATAACATGTTATGTAGAGTTAGAAAATTTTTTTACTCTGTTTCAAACATTTGATCTGAATTTTTTTTTTTAACAAAAATGATTTAAAACCGAAAAGAAATTCAAAAAAAATAATCCAATTAAAAGTTGATTTGATCTAACACTTGTCCAACTTAACTTAAAAATTAACTCAAATTAATCAGATTTATTTACTCAATTTAAATTATTAAACAAAATTTAAAATTTATTAAAATTAAAAAAATATTTTTGTGTTAAAACTTAAAATTATAAGCGATTCAACTTAATCTGATTAGAAAATTGAAAAATAATTTGAATTTCTTTATACACTTTGATATGATAATTCGACTTAATTTTGCAACAATATGAAGGAAGTGATACGATATCAATTCGTTTAAAAAATGTGATATAAATTTAATCTGACTTGAACCCATTGATTTTACTCATTTGTCATATCTAATATTAATTAGTTTTAATTAATGTCATTATAAATCAGCACCTAATCCACACTTTACTAGAGCTATAAGTAATTTTTATTTGAGATTTATTTATATTTTCCAAATATTTTCAAATTAATGATTCTTTAATTTTAAAGCTAAATATATAAATTAATAACAATTATTATTATTATGAAAAAGAATTATTATTATTATTATTATTATTATTATATTAATATAACTAATTTTAGTTTTGTTTTTCCTACATAAAAGGAATATGTTACTTTTT
This sequence comes from Omphalea diandra, assembly GCA_949677035.1. Lineage (NCBI taxonomy): Eukaryota > Viridiplantae > Streptophyta > Magnoliopsida > Malpighiales > Euphorbiaceae > Omphalea > Omphalea diandra. The sequence goes on from CATIWR010069750.1 coordinate 69,434, forward strand.
AACCAATTCAGTTATTTTTTAAATAGTATAGGTGACATGGAAACTTACAGATTTCCTCGTTTTTAATTAATCAAATGTGAAAAATTAAAAAATAAATCACTATGAAAAACTCCATAGACATATATATATACACACACATTACTGATGAAGTTATTAATTCAAAAACATTTAATATATTCATTTTTATTTATACAAGATTAACTAATTTTATTAAATAATGTAAATTCTTCAAATATTATAGGCATCAAAAGGAAATAAGTCGACTAATAAATTTTACATCCTACAAGGATAACAAGAAATTACAGGAACAAGCCTAGGAACATACTATGTCACTTTCATCCCAATGCGCATGTATATATATATATATATATAGTCATCCACAATTAGGCTAGCAAAAGGGAGAGCCTTTTCCGAATGTGTTGTCGTTATCAAATTAAGAAATCTGTAAGTTTCCATGTCACCTACATTATTTACAAAATAACTTAATTGGTAAAAAATATATGCTTTTTATTTAGGAAAAACAAGTAAAATTACTCATATCAATATAACGATAATTATTTTTTATAGAAATATAATAATAATTCTTATCAAATTATATATTTAGCTTTTAAAAATAATAGATTTATTAATTTGATAATGTTTTAAATTATAAATCTCAGATAAAAAATAATTTATAGCTCTAGTAAAGTGAGTTAGGCAATAATTTATAATAAGACATTAATTAAAACTAACTAATATCAGACATGACAAATGAGTTAGATCGATGGGTTCGAGTTAGATTAAAGTCATATTAAATCTTTTTGAGTGAGTTGAGGTTGTACCACTTCATATTATTGCTAAATTAGGTTGAAATATCGGGTCAAAGTGTATAAAAAAATTTTGAAACATTTTTTAATCTTGAATCGAATTGAGTCAAGTCCCTTATAATTTTTCAATTTTTCTCATGTTATTAGTCATATGTCTTCTTTCTAATTATGGATGACTCCTTAGTTTCTAGATTGCTTCTTGAATGAATCAATGGATTAATGAGTGAATCATCTTGTGTCCAAGCTTCCTTCATATAAAGTTTGTAGCTATGGTACAAATTAGAAACCTTATTAGAGTAATTTAGGAACCTCATTAGAGTAAATTAGGAACCTTTTTGGAGTGAATTTTAAAGCAAAATTTTGCCCTTTTAGTGATGCAAGCCTATGCAAATTTATGCATGGCTATGTAAAAATGTGATTCCTTGAGAGCTTATTTTTGCCAATGAGTCATGGCCATGTCTTTTCCTTACATGACCGTGCCTTTTGGTTTGCATGGCCATGCCTTTTTTTTTTGCATAATTGTGCCTTTGCCTAATCCTCTTATCTTTGTAAGTTTACTTTAGAGACACACCTAAGAGACATGGCCAATACTTGTAGCCTTCATGCACAGGTGTGCCCTTATTTGCATGACCATGAAAATCCTTGAAATTATATATTTTTAGCCTTTTTCTTAACTCTTTTATCTACAAAAGCATCACACTTTATAAGGCCCTTTTATTTAATAAATGCACACAAAAACTATATTTTCAAGGAAATGAGTTAGAAAAATATGTTAGTATATATAGCAAATAAATTCTCCCAAACATACGCCTTTGTTTGTCTTCAAGCAATAAGAAAAGAACTTCTAATAAGTAATTTCAATAATTTAGACAACCAAGGTAAAGAATCAAGGTCTTTTGGAGGAAATTCACCTTAGTTATATTTATACTTTTTATCAACTAAGCAAATCTACTTATAACAATAATATATTCTCAATTGACATGCTTATTTACAACCAATTAACATAGTAAAATGTATATGTGTGTGTGTATGTCTTAATAATATAATTTATTTACAACTTAAACATTCAAACACAAAACCAAAGTGAGGTTTGACGTTTATAAGTCACACATGACCATCAGCAAAACTACCCCATGTTTCTCCACCAATGTAGATCTAAATATCTAAGGATCATAAGGTCTTCACAACTTGTAAAGTTAAGCTAGAGTTATGATTAACAAGGATTGGTGAGACTCAAAGACAAGAGAACTTTATTCTATGAATTATATTAATAATGTAAAATGTAATTAAAGTAATTTTGTACATTTATCAATATTCAATCCATGCAAGACTCTTAAGAATTCTATTCTTATTCACCTTTCCTCTTTTTATGTAGTGGCTAACAAAATGTCCAAGTTCTGTGTTTATTTATTGTTTATATATATATATATATATATATATATATATATAATAAAATCGAACACTGCTTGATTTGCAATAATCACTTGCCACCTCTAAACTTCAGTTGACACTTAATAATAGCATTATAACTACTACTCTTTTGAAAATTCTTTAAATAACAGTGCCTGTCTTGTAACCTTATTGTAATGCACATGAGTTAACAAGTTACACTATCAAATAAACCATATTTTAACTTCATTCTATTGATAGGAGAGGCAAAAGTCAAATTAGGTTATATGGTTATGATAAGGGGGGTACGTGCAAAATAAAGAAAAAAGGCTAACTTATACTCACAAGTGAGTATATTCATACGCTAAAAAAGGTAACAATTATCAACTTAAATTAAGATATGGATAGTAGTCAAATAAGAAGCTAATGAATGCCTCATCATCTCTTTAAGAATTGCTAAGTCTAAAATTTAATTTGAAAGATAGTTTAACAAGTTCTAACATGTGTAGAAGTTTCTAGTTATTCAAGTCGTACATAATCGCCAATTTATATTCTAAATTCCATATCTTACCAAAGGGCATTGATATTTTCCTATTATGCTAATTATTATAAATAAAACATATTTTAATCAAAATATTTTATTATTAGAAGTCAACTTAATTGATTTAAACATATTTCATACATATATCCTCATAGATGTTCTACTTAGACCTTGGAAATTGCACCTTAGTTACTTAAACTATCACAAATCAGTATTCCTAAGTAAAATATATTTCTAAACAGAACAAAACAAATTATAACTATGCCAAAAGGTGTTTGCTAATAAACATTTTAAAACATCACTCATCCTCCCCAAACTTAAGTTCATCATTGTCCTCAATGATGACAACATTGCATAATAAAATAGAGTAAGAAAACTTCCCTTAATTAAAGCACAATGAATAAAAGAAGGAGAAAAACTATAATAAAAATGAAAATTATAAGACACAAGTACTAATAAAATAACAGTCAACAAAAAAGAGTACAATTGTTAGAGAATTATACAAACAAATGGAAAGATAATAAAAGACAACAAAATACACAAAAACACAAAAAAAAAAAAGTTCTAAGGAAGCTGGTTGTATGTCATCATGGAGAGATGATAAACGAGTAGTAGGAAATCAAACTTGATCAAAATACGCTAGAATCATGCCTTTTATATTCATAAGTCAACTATCAAAGGTACCCAACCCTAAGTGCATCTCATCTTTAATAGTCTGGGATCAAATATCTATCACACAAAGTTGTGCCATAACTTCCTTCCATAGGGCAACATATGGTGCAAATGATCAAAGATCATGTGAAGTACGTTCATTGACCATCTACTTGTTGTCACTTCTTCTTCCATCTTTTCTACCTTCTATAATTGATTACCCTAACTCATAATTACTTCCCTTTTTCACAATAAGTTTTATTTTGAGCATAGTGTCATAGGAGACCAAGGTGTTGCCCTTGCCTAATGTAAAAGAGTGGCTTTTTTTTTTTTTTAATCTAATGCCTTTAAATAATATGCAATCAAAGTCATAAAACCATCCATAAAAATTTCCCCAACTCACTCGTTGAGACATATCCCAAATGTTGAATAAGTCACCATCCTATATTGATCTCCGTAGTATATTTTGTATGCCATAAGAAAAGCAATTCAACCCTATTTACATTATCGTTCCTCTCACCTCTTATTGTCATATAATACATCAAGAATCAATATAAATAATGCAAGGCAGGTTTGATTAATTTTGTTGATTTCCTAGAACTAGCATTTTGTTATTTTTGCGCCTTAATGGATTTCCAAGCATTGTTATTCTCAAATCTTAAAGGAAAATCATCATAACTAACATCTTTCAACCCAAAAATGGTATTAACCTTATTGAACCCAAGTTCATTATCCTTGTTGCACAAATGAAAAGTAATAGTGCCAACTTCATATGTACCACTATAAGACTTGTTTTGCACATATAAAGAACTCAAAAACTCAAGAGTGATCTCTTATAAGAATTGGCTAAAAGTTTCACAAACTTCCCCAACCAATAACTCTTACATATTTAATAGCATCGTCCAATAATTCACCTTTCTCTAAGGCAACCCATCTATAAACTTAGTTTGCATAAAAAGGTGTCTAGAAAGTATGTCATACCTAGCTTCCTACCCTATTGTATTAAAGATAGGTTGCCCACAAGTGCTATAGTGAGAAGAACTTTGGGCATTATGTTTCCTCTTTGTATCAGTCTTGAATCACTTAGACATGGTGAGAAAGATGAGTTTTGGATGATTTAAGGAGTGGGTAATGCAAATTTTAGGAAGACAAATTGAGGGAAAGACCAAATTTAGAGGTAGAAGGTGAAGGGGCATAAGATTGGTTAGGGTTTTATGATGAAAGTGGAGAGAAAGTGACTTGATATAAGTTGAAAATGGGTTCAAGTTAAAACGACCTTTTAAAAAAACTAAAGACATGGTCATGTCTTTGCTTGAATCCTAGCCTTAAAAGGAACACATGGTTGTGTAAATGGACAAATGAGTGTGCTTTTTAGAGGCTTTACAATCTATACTTGGTCATGGTCGTGCAGTACATGGGTGTATTCTAGAAAATGATTCTCATGGCCATGTAGCATATGCATATATTGTAGACTTGTATCTTTTGCCTTTGTGTCATGGCCATGTAACACGAGGTGTCTTTTTGAAAATATCCCTATATGATATTTGACTAAAGGCATGGTGATAAGTCTCATGATTGTTAAAATCTCAATCTTACTCATATGTTTTTATGAGTAAAAATCCCTCAAATAAGTCAAAACATATATAAAATCAGTTTTTATGTAAAATCGTAGTAAAATTATGTTATAAACTCATTGAAATCGTTTTTACAATTTTATAATTTCACGATTTTCAGACTTTTTACTAGAATTGAATATAAAATGTTTATAATTATGGTCATTATTTAACACATACCATGTAGTATTTATTTGTATATTTTATGTTATCAACTTAAGTATATCATGGACTTGAACTAATTCTTTGTATGTATTCTGATGTTCTAATATAAGATATGAAATTGAATCTCTTTTGTGAATAAGTTCTCTTATGATCATTTTAATGTAGTTTTATGTATATTAAATTTGCGAAATATCTTATTTATATTTTGAAATAAGTAGGATTTAATTTGTATATGAATTTATTTTATATTTTAAATATGTATAATTAGATTTTAAAGGGTATTTTATTATATTGTAAAATCTTATGATTTTATGATTCGATTTTAGAATATGAGTTTATGAGTCCTCAACTGATTCTAGGTTGGAAAAGCGAATTTGACAATCTTGATGAGTCTTACCAAGCATGGTCGTGCATTACTTCTTTGCACTTTTTAACTTAAAATTAAGTTTAAAACACATTGGCAATGCATTCAAATGACAAATTATTCAAATATAAGGGATCTCAATTATCAAAACAAGTTTAAAGATGAAGAAAAATTCCCCAAATTATAGCATCCCTTCTATTTCAAATTTTGCTAACAAAGGCTTAGTTGGATCTATTTGAATCACAACTTCAACTAATTTGATTTTATTCATTTCTTCTATGTTGTAATCAATCTTGATAAGTTTCCTAATTAAACCTGAAATCGTCCTTAATAAAGATGGAGAGGCATTCCTGAAAATCTCACCCACACTACCATTGAAGATAGATAAACATCCGTCATTAAGAAATTCAACCCCTAAGGTTGTACCATCAAGTATGGCCATAAATTAGCCATGGTCCATTAAGTAACACCTTTTAAGCAGTCATCCTCATGATCAAAATTCACAAAAAAGAATTGGTTATCTAAGTCAATAACTCTAAATAAAATTTATGATTTTCCATAACACTTGAATTTTGGCACACAACACATTATAATAGATAGGTCTGCCCAATAGGCTTACTACCATTCCATTTTGCCATGGCTTCACCAATATTTTGTGATATTTTTTGAAAGTGTGATTGAAGGGATAATCTTATCTGTATCTATAATGAAATCCTCTGATTCCATGGATATATTTCTCATATTCATTAGAATACTCCTTCCATGATCACCTAAAGATGGCTTTCCAGTCTTAAAGGGACCTTCCTATTGATTGGAGTAATTATAAAGGTCCATGTGTTCATTAGACTCATCATCATTAGGCCTTTCAAAATGACCATCACTCTCATCCATTTTATGTTATTTCATATTGTCTACTTCCTTAGTTATCATTGCTTATAGGAGTTTATCCTTAATGGATGGTTTCATAGTAGACTTCTATATTTGCTCAAGTCTCCCCTTTCAATCCCCTAGATAATACCTTTCCTCCTCACCTTCTTATTCATTCTATCATCTGAAGGAGATGTCAGAGCCTCTTCATCAAAAAGGCATCCATCTTCTAAAAAAAAAACTAATAAAAAAGAATGAATAAAGCATGAATAATAAGAAAACAATATTAATTAAGGTTAAAGGCATAACTACCTAATTTTGATATGAAGATTGATAACTTTATTATGTTAAGATGAAATACTGGTAGGATTATTTTGAATTTGTGACCCTCAAATAAGCATTTTGATGTGTTAATTATGGTAGGTGATCTTATGAGTTAGAGTATGTGTTTGAGCTAAATTTCCTTTCTTTATGATGTTATGTGTATGACAGAGCATTTAAGATGCTCGATGTTAGAGTAGAGATGATCCTCCCATGTCTTGATTGTTTATAAGAATATTATTATCAATATTTTAAAAATCAAATTGGATCAATCAGTTGAACTAGTAGAATCGAAAATCAAACTAGTAATCAGTTTGGTTTGATCCAAATTGATTTTCAATATTATTTTTTTAATTATTATAATTACATTTTAATATTTTATGATTTTTAAAATAATTAATTGAACTGAATCGATCGAACCAATATAATCAATTAAATTAAAAACTGGAACATTGATTATTCTAAACTACATTTATGATGTGTTTAAATAGTTTTAAATACACCATCATATCATTTTGTGCTAATTAGGTGTTCTAAGTTAGGTCATGACTTTCTATATTTTGTTGAAGTTTTAAGGTACTTTGACAATAAATTTGTGTTTAATACTTAAAAGATCAAGTTCATTACAAATATTGATGTCGATTTATAACTTAAAATATCTACTGAGTGATGTATACTTTCACTCGAATTATAATATTTAAATATTCTATCAACATCAACTTAATTAAAGAGTATTAATATTGACAGACAACATCATTATTTATATTATTTTTTATATTTTGATATTTCTTAATTAATATGTGACTATGTTCTTCTTTTAATTAAGATGTATTTTTATTATTATAAATAAAATAATTCATATTTCTCCTTAAAAAAATATAAGCATTCAGAAAGGCTTGAACAATTTTTGGTCCTTTTATCATTGTTTAGGAACTCTTCTTATATATGCACTAATAATATTCCAAGTCTAAAGACAAGACAATAACATTAACCCGAGCAATGCTTTAGACCTGGTCATTTTCAATCTAACGCAATGCTTTTAGACTTTCTCGTTCAATAACCCAACTAATGATGCCACTTTTGACTTGGGCTACCTTTGAGACAATCTTAACTTTATTGAGTTGAAGAGACGAGATATGAGTGTCTCTCATTAATGAGAAGTGACAGAATAAATTCAACCCAAGAATTTATATAGAAGAAGATAATTAGCCATGTGAAAATGCTTAAAGGTTCACCCGTCGAGGTCCCAAAAAAAAAAAAACGCGTTGTTTTCTTTTCATAGTGCACACAGCTAAGAAAATCTTGCCACCACAAACACAAACCACTTGCCCGAACCAATTCAAACGCCTTTCATATCTTCTACGAAATAAAGCACAACAAATTCTAATTCACAGGCGGAATGAATGGAAATTTTTTTTTAATGGTAGGAGAAGTATATTTGTAAGTTGTAATAATAATAATAATAATAATATGCTTTTTTTATTGGATCATTTGGTATTCTCACACCTTTTGAGCCAAGTAGAATAATAAGGGTGACAAAATTTTGTCTACCGAATTTTAATATAATTGCATATTCAAAGTGTGAATTTGAGACTTCTGATTAAATTAGAATGGTTTCATGTCAGCTGATCTATGTATTCAGTGGTATAATAATATTATGTTTAAGAGGCCAAATATGTGTTCAATAGAAAGACCACTAGTAATTGCCATTTTGCGCTCACAAAGAACTCGTGTTTCAGTGTAATGATTTACTATATATATGGGGAGCTCGCAGTCAATTGTTTGCATTCAAGTGCGTAATGCTGTAAAACTGAGACTTCCGATTTGATGGTGCTGTTTTGGTTGTCGTTAGTTTTCCAAAAGTATGTAGAGAGAGTAGTTGCAGTGTTTTTCTGCTTTGTATTGATGTCAGTATTATAACGGTGTTATTTTTTTTTCTAATTAATCCATTGTTTTGGTTGATTTACTAAAACAAAATATCAAATGTAAATAAAAATCGTTCAGTATAAATGACTTTAATAAAATCAAATAAAATTATATGTTAACAGAATTGACAGTTTTGTTCATGAAAAAGATGAATTTTGGACTAGTCCACAGATGATATAGTTTTTACTAAAGGCCAAGGAAGCAAAACTTAGTCGCTAATGTAGAAATCGCCATATGACATGTTAATAAATTGTGTCGCAGATAGGTGGTTGGAGAAGATGGGTTTCATATGCCTAGACCATACTTCAATTCGCCACAAAATATTTGTAGCTGGCATTGGTTATTTTTTTTAAAGAAGCCTTTGCTTGTGTTATTCCGAGTTCGGATGTTTGTGTTGAATGGGAATGAGGAAAAGCACGTATCACAAAGGAACTACAAGTTTGCATTTTTGTATCTATACATTGTCGTTTGTTTGGTGGGCGTATATTATGTTAAAAGTGAATTGGAATCACTTTCAAATACTGTGTTTAAAAGTGAATGCTTGAATTCAAATCAATGTAATCTCTTTTCTTTAATATTTTTTTAAAAAATAGTTTTTGAACTTGAGATGAATAACTAAAGCTTCAATTAGAAAAATATATATATTTTTTTTAACTCTATTACTTGGTACACCAAAATTTCTTAAGGACTAAGGCCTCTCAAAAGTTAATTGAATTTTAAAAAAAAATATTATAGTTTGCTTGTTGTAATTGATAATTGATAATTAATTATTATTATTATTATTATTATTGATAATCAGTAGCGATAATTGATTATTAGTTGATGATTATTATTAGATAAATTTTAGAATGACGGATTTAGTAGAACATCTCTAATAAGTATTGTTGAGATATAAAATTATCAATGAAGGGCACAATTTGTTTCAATATATTATCATATCATGCATCTTTAGTGCATTATAAGGATAAAGAAAATTTTTTCATATATCATAATAATTTATGTTTCAGGGTATTATATAAATAAAAAAAATAATAAGATTTAATTTATATTTCAGGGTATTATATAAATAAAAAATAATAAGATTTAAGTAAGGAAAATAAATATGATTTTTTCTCATATTGTAACAAATAATATTTTTTTGTCCATATTTAATTACATATTAATTACAGAATTTCAGTATTTTTATGAATAAAAATTAAAGTTAACAAATTAAACAAAACTAATTTTATCATTATTAAATTTGAAACGGTATTATTGTCCAAAAATGACATAAAATGCAATCAGTCATGGACTTAAAAAAAAAAAACTCTAAAATATAGTTTTTTTGAATAAACGATTGTTGGCACCCACAAACTCTGTCTGATGATAGATGTAATCTGGACTTAAGTTTGGTTTTTAGTTCGAATCACCGTCCCTAGTCGTAACAAAAAAAAATGTTAAATGTCCCAACAACTAATAATAACTGATTATTTATTTATTTATCAAACAGAATAGTCTAATATTGAGGGTAAGAAAAACTACCAATTGACCCTCAATAACTATAGCAAGTACCTTCTAAATAAGTCATGTATTTAGGATAATCTTCCCATTAACAAGATTATTAGAGCACATTTGGCACTATTATTATGAGCATATTTGGCATTATTAATATAAAATTTGATGTGGAAACAAAATTTAGAAGATTTTTTTCATAAGTAATTATAAATTTTGCAAGTAAAAAAGTTGATTTTTTAAGAATATAATATTAACATTTTTAAAATAATAATTTTTTATTCACAAATTTCATAATGAAAATAATCGTATAATCACTTTTTCAAAAAATCTATTTTAATTTTTATATTTAAATCAATTTTTCACAATAGCAATACTCAAGGGAAAAAAAAATCATAACAGCAATTTCAAATATGCTCTTACACCGTTGGATTGCATATTTCCAAATATCATGCAAGTAAATTATTAAATGCATGAAGTAGAATAATACTTTCTATTTAGACAACCTTTATTCTGACAAATTGAACTCCAAATACTCATTCTTAAAAAGCGCATTTTATCATTAAATTATGTCTACGCGTTTATTTTTTTTTATTAGAATAGACTAATATATTAATTAAATCTAGGAGTAGTGTTCTCTTGTATTTTCAACTTTGAATCTCCGTTTTCCCTTACACCAGCTTCCATTTTGACTTCATAGTTGGATCTCAAAAAGGTACTTTTCAGTTTCCAATTATTTATAATGATATAAAAGTAGCATAGCGGCGTTAACGTCTGGTTTGAAATAAGTCGAGTGATGTTAAAAAAATAATTTAATTTTATTAATAGAATTTATTTATTTATTAATAATTTATTTATTTAAAATAAATTTTAACTTTTAATTTTCTTATTAAATTATTTTTTAAATGAAGTAACTGACTTTTAAATGTAACATTTCTAAATAAAAAATAATTGAAATAGAATTTAATTCTTTTGAATTTAGAAGTGATAAATACATTAAATCGAATGTGTTTAGATCAATTAACCTTGGGTTATATCTTTTTTTAAATAGATTGAGTCATCTCAAATTATTGGCAAATTAAATTTATGAATCAAAATATAAAAAAAATTCAAATTATTTATAAAGTTTTGAATATGATTGAGTCACTTAAAATTTTAATTTTTTAAATAAAGAAATATTATTTAAATTTTAAATAAATTTTAAATATTTTAAAATTTTTAAATTGAGTCAATCAAATTGATCTGTAAATTAAATTAGGAAAACTCAAAATTTAAATTTTAGATCCAATTAAATTTTAAGTTAAATTAGAAATTATCAACATTTATTTCAATGCTTTTAAAATCTGAATTTTTAAATGAAGTTTAAGTGACTGTCTCTCTTACATAAAAGGTTATTATAATTACTAGTATATTAGAGATGAAATGTGAAAACAAGTCTGCAAACGAACGCCGAACATTAAGGGATAACAATGATATAATACAAGTTAGCAGTAACCGATATATTTTGAATGGCTGCATGTGCATTTTGGCCTACCACAAAAAAAATAATTAATTCAATAGGAAAACGTGATGATGATAAATGATAATTTTCTTCCTTGGAAAATCTAAAAAATTGTATTGCATCATTATATGCTTTTGCTTCATTATTGTCATCCATAATTCTTATTTGTCAAAGAATTCATAAGGGATTGTCTACCTAGATTTAGTATCATAAGGGATTGTCTACCTCTATGCCCTTTTCAGAAACTACATGTCCTAAAAATGCCACATGGTCAATCCAGAACTCGCACTTGCTTAATTTAGCAAATAGTTGTTTTTCTCTTAAAATTTGCAACACAATCCTTAAATGTTGTTCATGCTTCTCTTTGCTTCTTAAATACGCTAGTGTGTCATCAATGAACACAATTACAAATTTGTCTAAGTAAGATTGAAACGCTTTGTTCGTAAGAGTCATAAACGCACCTGGTACATTAGTCAAACCAAATGGCATCACCAAAAATTCATAATGCCTATACCTAGTTCGAAAAGTTGTCTTCAGTGCATCTAAGTTTGAAATTTTGAGCTGATAATATCCTGATTTCAGGTCAATTTTAAAAAACACTCGTGCTTTTTATAACTGGTTAAACAAATAATCTAACCTAGGTAAAGGATACTTGTTCTTTATAGTAACTTGATTTTAACTACCTGTAATCAATACACAACCTCATTGTCTCATCTTTCTTTTTAATAAATAATATTGGAGCACCCCAAGGTGACACACTAGGTCTGATGAATCTCTTTTCAAGTAGTTCCCAAAATTGAGTCTTTAATTCTCTCAACTTAGCTGGAGCCATCCTATAAGGTGGAATGGATATCGGTGCAGTTTCTGGGACAAACTCAATTGTGAATTCTATCTCTTTATCAAGTGGCAAACTATGTAAGTCAATTGGAAACACATCTAGAAACTCCTTTATCGTGAAAAAATTCTCAAGTAATTCATTTGTGAAACTTATGTCTACCACATGTGTCAAATAAGCCTCACAATCACTTTTAATCATGCGAAAAGCCTTGATTGCAAAAACTAGAAATGCAATTTGCCTTTCCCATTGAAACACAACCCTTGTATGATTTGGAGATTCCATAACAAGTTCCTTAGTTAAACAATTCACTACATGATATTTGGACAATCAGTCCATACCCAATATCACATCAAATTCACGAAGTGGCAACAGTATTAGATCAACATTCAACTCAATGTCATTAATGCAAATCACACAATCACGACACCTTATCCACAATCATCACATCTCTCAAAGGAGTACTAACATATAGATTACACCTTAAGGTTGACGCTTACTACATAATTGTGATGCCATGTTCAATGAAATGAATGAATGTGTGGAGTCAAGATCGATTAATGCATTAACTTCTAAATCATGGAGAAAAAGTTTACCAGTGATTACTTATGGAGCAGCAACAACTTCTTGCCTAGTCATCATGGCAACTACTCTGGCCTTTATCGAGGGTCTAGAACTCTAACCTTTTAATATGCTCATATCTTGGTCAATTATGGTTGTTCTACCTTTGCCTCTGCCCCTGCCAAATGATACTCCAACTCCACTTGCTTTTGAAACTTCAACTGTGGATTCTAATGTAGCTCTGTCTCTTTTTGACATTCTAGATCTTTCAGGATAATCTATAACCATATGATCAAAAGATCTACAAAAGTAGCACCCACTAGTTAATTTTCTACATTCACCCATATGTTGCCTACTACAATATGTACATAAGGGTTATTGTTGCATAACTTGGCCTTGACCTCTGCATGCATACCATGAAACTTCTAATCCTCTACTTTTATAGCAAGAGCAATTACCCCTAGCACTGGATTGTGATGGCATATAATATACTTGTTTACCTTTCTTTCCGTTAAAATCTCCCACGAACTCAATAGGCCCTTTTTTTACTTGTTGCTCTAATCTTTCTGCCCTAATTGCAACAACTTTTAGCTTGGTAAAACTTTCAAGATATGCAGCTGTGATCTTACTTCTGATCTCATATCTCAGTCCCTCTTCAAAATTTTGACATTTGTCTTTGTCAGTGGCCACCATGAAGGATGCATAATGAGATAATTGATTAAATTTTACCTCATACTCAGCTATAATCATCTTCCTCTACTTTAGGTTTAAAAATTCCCTTCTTTTATCATCTTTGTACATTTTTGGCATGTAATTATTATTGAACTCATAATGAAAATCATCCCATGTAAGCACTAGAGGCTGGACATCACTCCCTGGAATGGTTTCCTATCAATCATATGCATCCCCCTGTAATAGTGACACTGCATAATCAACCTTTTCTTCTGGTGAGCATTTCATCAAATTCAAAACTTTCTGTGTTATTTTTAGCCATGTCTCTGCCACTCATGGATCAGTGGTACCACTGAAGTCAACTGCACCTTATTTTCTTAATTTGTCATACCTTCTTTCTCTTTGAATTTTTGGACCCTGCACTGTTGCTTCACCAATTCTATATTGTGGTTACCCATGCGATATGTGTTGTGCATGAGAATGTGTAGGAGATCTAACTCTATCAGTAGGTTGATCTCTTAATGGTTGGTATGATGCTTCTATAGAATGCAAATCGGCTGACTCCTCTCTCCTTGGTGAGCCATGGGTATTACCATGACTACCCTCTACTAATGCCCTATAGGCATATAAGACTATGTCATATGATCATGCATGATAATGCAAAAGTCATGTCATGTTCATATGAATGTCCTATGGAACCTCTACCTGCTCTGAGAACAAAAACTGTAACGACCAATTTCATTTACAAATATGGCATTCATGTCTAAAATTACATATGCATAAAGGTTGATTCGTCATACATGCACAATCTAACATGTATTTAATGTACATATATGTTAACTAATGTTCAAGGTTAGTGACCCTAAATAGGTTCCTATCTAGATATATGTACAAGACACAAGGAGTGAGATAGTTTGAATTCAACCGACGACTTGTGATCTATGTGTTTTTATGCAAAACTCTATGCACCAAAGTACCAAACCCTATGTTTCAGTATCTGAAAAACATAATTTACAACTTGGTGAGTCATGACTCAATAAATAAAAATAATAATCAGATTCTTATGGCACAATCAATAATCAAATATCATCAAAATACATTACAGTATAAGATTGACTATGTAAGTACAAATGCAATAGATTGATTTTTTGTCGTAACCTTGCAAGACAAGCACTACTCCTGAGAATTCATGTGATTCAAGTGACATTTGATTTTGTTGGCCAACATATAACAAGTGAGTCCTTTTATCAATAACATGTGCCAATATAACACATTGGTCCATTTTCCAAGTGATTTACAAGTGTTTGATAAGCTAGTCACAACATCCTTTTAGTTTCATATGTAAGTGTTCATTCACAATGCTATACCAAGTAATCATTAAGAGCATATAATTCTCACTTGACTTATATTCATAGGTAAAATGTAACAATTCAATTACATATACATGTAATAGAATATAATCATATCATAAAATTATTACACATACACATTAGAATCTAATTATGATTTCTACTCACCTTTTAATGCGACCAACCTTTATGGTAGGTTTGGTTCTCTCTCTAGGGCTTCCTCAAAGTGTTGAGATCCTAACATTTGATACATACATGGTTATAAGTATGTCAAAATGATTATGAATGCTTGATATGCAACTATGGCATGATCCATACAAGTGGACTTAGTGTTTACACATATTTTCCTTATATGGCAGCCTGACCTTTCTATACTCTCACAGTAATAAGTATAGATATACTTATCTAAATAACTTGATTCTTTTTTTCAAATAAAACTAGACATATAGTGACACAACATAGTCAAATTTCAGGTCAATATAAAATATGTAGAAAATGTGGTGAATTTTTGAATTTTCCCTATTTCAATGTCATCTTAATCTGAGTAGGTCTTACATTCTTAGGTATATCTAAAATTGTACAAATCCAAATGAAAAACTGATTTACCAAAAGACATAAAACACATGATAAAACATTTTTTTTGTTTTACTCATTGTCTAATTCAGTCTATAAAGTCACTAAAACAAATGATCAATCACAGGGTGAGCAAGTTTTCAACATATTTACAATCAGTCATGATGAAGGGGAAATATTTCATCAACCATGATCAATTTAGGAAAAATATTTTATAAAAATGTAGATAAGACATAAATATACAACTTTCAAGTTTAATACATTATCGAATTCCTATTATTTGGCCATCAAATTCTTGGAAAACAAAATTATAATATTGATGAGGTTTCATTGGGTTCAAGATCAGTCACAATCAATGAGCCATATTTCTTTCCACACAACAAATCAATCAAAACTGATTTATAAGTCTTTAGAGGGGATATAACCCTATAAATTTCATGTTTTTTTACTTCGTCTAAATCAAAACAGAATGTCATCAAAATATATGATATCAGCCAGACTGAGGAGATTTCAATTGGTTGTGAACTAGCCTTAATAAAGGAGTCATATCTCCTCACACACACCAAATTAAGAAAAACTATTTTACATGAATTTATATGGGGCATAAAGCTACAACTTTCATATTCTAAACTTTCGTTAGTTCTTCTTCTAGGGTTATGAAATCATGGGTCCAAATTCTACTCTAACAACAAAACCAACACAATCAGCTTCTATTTATTTTGAGGTTAAATGTCCATACATGAGCTCTACCTCAAATTACTCCATAATTCCTAGTAACCATGCATGATTAGCATGTCATGAGGGAGTAATTTCTTGCATGAAGAAGATAAATTAACTTAATTATTTTTTCAGAACCAGAAAAGCTTCAGATTCCTTCCCAAGCAGCTCACTCTTCTCCCTCTCCTTCTTCTTTTTCTTTTTCTTTTTCTTCTTCTTCTTCTTCTTCTTCCTTGCTTCCTTTCTTTCTTTTTTCCTTAGATCTCTCTTTTTTCTGCTGCACCTCACATTTATGCTTTATATTCTATTCCTAAAGGATAAAAAATTCAACTTGTAAACCTTTTCTAATAAGACAAAATCATGGTATCTCATTTCCATTGGTTGGAAGTTCACTTTTTCTCTTTTAGTCCCTCTTCTTCACTCCTTCATCTCCTCCATCCATCTCCTAATCCTTATATGCTCCTTATATTTTTAAATAAGCTATAAAACACCATTATTTATAATGCTACAATATGCACACAACATAAGATAATTTGCCATGTAACTATACAAACATTACATATATGTTCAAGTATCCTAAATGCAATGGTGTAAGTGTCATCATCATGCTTATCCAATTCACATATCTAAATGATCATTTATCTAATGTTTATATTCATGTGGGATTGCAAAGTACTTATGCAATGAATAAGTTCATGTGAGAATGCCAATGAATGTTGATAGGGATGTTACATTGGGCCTTGAAGTTGAAGTGGATCCTTAGCTAACTTGCCTTGGCCATTTGCATCATTTCCTTCTTCTTCAAGAGCATTCGTCCTCTAATCTAGACCTATAAAAAGCAAAAATCAAATATACGAACTAACAAAAAGAATCATAATTAAACTTGCCATACAAATTGCAAGTTTTTCCACCTGGATCTAATACAACATGCCTAAAACCAACTACAACAGGGTTAGTATATGCAAAATCTATCAAAAATCTAGCTTAGATAGGAATAACATCACATGACACATCATCTTTGTACTTGCCTATTGAAAAACACTATCCTAACTTATTTTGTAACTTTAATTTCGCCACATTCATTTAGCCATTCCAAATGATATGGTGTAGGTGATTTAAAGTTGGCAATTTCATCTTTTTAACTAGGTAAATACTAGCCGCATTAGTACAACTACTACCGTCAATTATAACAAGACATAAGTTGTCATTTATTCCACATATAGCATGAAATATATTTTCCCTTTGCATATGTTCATCCTTTAGTTGGACAATTAATACAACATCCTTATCCACATTTAGTGGCATTCTTACATGAACATATTCATTGCAAAAATAATTTGCAATCCCTCATAAACATATGCAATGGATAAATGATTATTTAGATATATGAATTGGATAAGCATGATGATGACATTTGCACCATTGCTTTTAGGACACTTGAATATATAGGTAATGTTAGTATAGTTGCATGACAAATTATCTTATGTTGTGTGCATGTTATAACATCATAAATAATGGTGTTTTAGAGCTTATTTAAAAGTATAAGGAGAATAGGGGGATTAGGAGATGAATGAAGGTGATGAAGGAGTGAAGAAGAGGGACTAAAAGAGGAAAATTGAACTTCCAACTAATGAAAATGACACACCATGATTTTGTCTTGTTAGAATAGGTTTACAAGTTGAATTTTCATCCTTTAGGAACAAAATATAGAGGAAAAATATGAAGGAAAGCAAAAGAAATAGAGAGCTAAGGAAGAAAGAAAGGAAGGAAGGAAGAAGAAGAAGAATGAGAGGGAGAAGAGTGAGCTGCCTAGGAAGGAATCTTATGCTTTTCTAGTTCTAAAATAAGAGGTAAGTTAACTTATCTTCTTTCCACATGAAATTACTCCCTCATGACATGTTAATTATGCATGATTACTAAGAATTATGGAATAATTTGAGGTAGAGCTCATGTATGTAAGTTGAAGCTCAAAAGAAACAGAGTTGATTATGTTAGTTTTGTTGTTGGAGTAGCTTGTTGTACCCATGATTTCATAAGCCTAGAAGAGGAATTAGGAAAAATGTAAAATAACAAAGTTGGAGCTTTATGCCCCACATAAATGCGTGTAAAATAGTTTTGCTTAATTTGGTGTGTGTGAGGAGATATGAAATCTTCATTAGGGTTGGTTATTCATAACAAACCAAAATTACCTCAGTCTTTCTGTTTTCATATATTTTTATGACCTTATGTGTTGATTTAGACAAAGTCCAAACATGACATTTGTAGGGTTATATCCCTTTAAATCCATGTAAAGCATTTTTTCTTGATTTGTTGTGTCGAAAGAGATATGAATCATTGATTATGATTGACCCTGAACTCGATGAAACCTCATTCGTTAGTTCTAAATATGTCAAAATTTTCGTATATCTTGATAAATCACTAAAATGTGCTCGATATATGCATATTATTAATTTTGAGATTTCTATATATTATCACTTTAATATATTGATTTCTAATATTAATGTAATTTCTACATTTTATTTACTTTAATGAAACACATTGATTCTGTTATATTTGAAGTGATTTCTCTACATATTATTGGCTTTATCTTAACATGATATATATATATATATATATATA